>CANXYC010245183.1:0-59013 GCA_948193065.1 Aleurites moluccanus | reverse complement strand
ATATATATATATATATATATATATATATATATATATCTGAGTTGAGAATAAGAAAAATATATAATTTATTAATATTTATATTTATTTTATAAATATGTCTGAAAAATTATTTTATTTAATCGGTAAACAATATATATAGTGCAAGAAGAATTTGTCCTAATATTAGTATTATGTTAAATATTCCCATTCCCATTTAACAACAATAATAATTGAGAAATTATTTGGATGGTGGGAATCTAGTTTCTCAATTTAATTAGTTGTAGACATATTGAAATATAATTTAACGGTAAATATATATTTTCTTAAGTAATAATTCATCGATTCCCTTTCTCAAAATTTAAAAAAAAATAAATTAATTAGTTGACGTAATACTTTCACAGACTAATTAAGACATTCACCTAGCATTATATATATATATATATAAGTTTTGATGTTGAATATATAATAAATTATTTTGTTGATAAGTCATTATCTTCTCTGCATTCTTTTGTTTCTAACACAATCTTTTATAGCATTCAACTGTTGCAATTGTTATTATTATTTCTTTTATATTTGTGTTCAAACTCGAGAATTTCAAACTCGAAATCTCATTATTTATAAATGATTTTAATATTATTAAACTAGAAGCAAATATTATTCAGTAATTTAAACTAGAAAAGATGAACAACTGTTCGATATATCCAAACGAAAACCTAGTGTGTGGATTAAGCAGGCAACGTATATAATAAATTAAATAATTGTCAGCATATATTAAATATCTATATATTTTGATATAAATAAACTTTATAAATACCTCTTTCAGTTGCTCTATAAATAAATTACAAATTAATTTTCGATAAACAAGGAACCATCGAGTTGGAGAACCCAGAAATTCCCATTTGTTTTTTGCCCCCAAGATGTGCCTTGATCAGCTTTTTCTAAATATTTGATAATTATAAAATCTTTATATATTCCAGGAAAAAATAGTGAAAGTTAGTGCAGGATTTGAAACAAACACTACAAGACAAATCTGTGACGGCTATTAAAGTATAAAGTTTTATATTTAAATAAATATAATTTAATGAGTGATATATGCGAATATGCGCGTTAGAGATGAATTATAAGATTCAAATTATATATATGTATTTTTTTAAATTTTTTTTAAAAAAATATTTCATATCGTATAAGAAAATATATAAATGATTAATAAGTAAGTGAGTGTTAATTTTAATATAAATTAATTTATTTTATATAAATAAATTTTAATATTTACTATTATGCGTGTTTGAATCCATGACTTTAATAATTTTTACTTGCTCTCATAAACAATAGGAGGGTTTGAAAATTCATTAGGAAAAAAAATACCACATTAGATTTTGCAAATACAAGATCAATTTGTGTCAATAACTATAAAATAATTATCATTTTATATATAACTAAATATGGTGAACTAATTAAATTGATATATGTCTAATATTACATAAAAATGGTTATATATTTCTCACTTTTAATTTGTAAAATTTATATTTCAGGAATTTTTTCAAAATTATTATTAAACTTATAATTTTTAATTTAGAAATTGTTATTTGATCCAATAATTATTTTATTTTTAAAATTTTAAATCAAAATTTCAAAATACTGTTATACATGAAATTTGAACTTACATGGCTTTTTTGTTTAATACTATAAGTTGATTTTCGCACATTATATCAATTTTTTTTTTTCCAATGAAAAGCATATTTTCTACAGTAAGTATTGGTAGCATAAATGTATATATGGGACAGAAAAGCACTCGCTACCATTTTATTTAATTAATAATGCATTGATACAAAATCTAAATATAGTTATTTTAATTGGCAAATTAATTTATGTCCTTACTTTGATTATTTTAATCACTAAAATTTAATCATAATTAATGTATTTTTTCTGTAAATTTCTTTTTCTAGCTAAAAATGAATAGTTTATTTTTTTTATCAAATAAAAGAATGTAAACTGCATAGAAGCTGATATTATTATTAGAAAGATAATAGTAAGTAAATGAATGGAAATTAAGGATATTTCTCAATAGAAATAAATCAAGAACTGAAATCCAAAGCAAAAGGAAAGTTTATATATATGTTTAAGGCAAAAGGGAAGTTTGTTTATCTAAATATGATTTCTTTATGATACAGAGAAACTCAACTTCTTATGCTTGTCTTGGAAAGTTAGAATATATAATTCAATTAAATTGATAGGTGAACTATAGCTAAACTGAATCAAAATCCATGAAACAGGACACCAAACAATAGAATAATATTATGTTTGTTTATAGATTGTATACAGTTTGATCCTTGAATTACAACTCATTCTTTGGGAGTTTATTAATTTCTATAACTTTAAGTTTTGATTAGAGCAATTATTGTTTGTATATGTAGTCTTAATAGGGACTAATGAAAAGCTGATAATGATAATGTCTTGGCACGCTGAAAATTCTACCTACTATTGAAAAAGAAGAAAAATGAAAATGTGGTAGCCTTGTTGCGAGGCTATTAACTCCTTGATACCTTCTTTTATTCTTCAACTATGTTAAGATTTCATTATGCTTATTTTCTCTCTGATATGCTGCTTGTTTTCAGAACTTCTTTTGAGGACTTGTCTAAAGCAACTGATTTGCCACGCATGATTCTTCAGGTATGTGCTCTGTTATAATATTTTACTGCTTCTTCAACCATATGATAACATCTTTCTTTGCTATAGATGTTCCACATGATAATTTATATTGGATGTTAACTTGGTTTTATCTGAATTTTCTGTATCATGGTTCAAATCACTGTTGAACATTTATCTTTAAATTTGTTTGATTTTGTGTTTTTGACTTTGAGGAATCCAAGTAAATAAGTTCTCTTAATATTGAATAAGAGCTTGACGGAACATGAAGTATGATGCATTTCTTCAAAACTAATCTGATTGAATAAGACATTGCATTATTTGATGCATTATAAATGTGTGAATCAGATCATTAATGTGAACAGTTTACGTATAATTTGTTTGTAAACGCACACCTTTACAATCTTGCTTAAGAATTTTGATAAAACTAATTAAAATTACACCTTTAATACAATAGATCTCTAGATGTAAGTGTAGCTTTTTATTTTTTCAATTCACCTTTCTATCCCACTACATGATTTTTTATAAATCCCATAATGAGCATAGAAAAAGATTCAAAGTTAGATGACCAACATACAACAAACACTAGCTACAAGACAAATCTATGACGGCTGCTTGTAAACTAATTCAAAATTAATTTGCATATTTGAAAAAATAAAAACTAAATTTAAGAAATTTATATATGCGAATATGCGTGTCACTGTTGACTGGATACAGATAGATATAATTTATTAAAATATATATTTATATAATGAATGTGCATAAAAAATCATTTCTATTTATAAAATTAATAAGAAATATAAAAATTATACATTTTCTTTATTTCTAAACTAATTTTAAAATGCAAAAGAAAATTTATTTCTGAATAGATTATGATGGTGAATAGATTTGAGTCATTATACATAGGCTAATGCAAGCTCAATTTGTCTTAGTAAAATCATTACCACTATTATATATAACTAATAATTTATAAATTAAGCTGGTGGAAGTACATATTATTTTTGGAAATATATATATATATATATATATATATATATATATATATAATAGTTGATATATCATTTTTCTCCTTGATTAATTAAGCTAGCCTCCTAGTATTTTGTATTAATTAGTTACCAAAGTTGTTATTCTAGCTTTTCCTTTTTCTTTTTTTTTTTCTTTCTAATTTTACATATATAATATAGTCTTATTCAAGTAATTATAATCATAAAACATATATGTCCTATGATTCAATTGAAATGTGGGGTCAAAATTCTCATAAAATTAAATGATTTAACTAATCAAATGAAAGTAGAGATATTAATTTATTATGTTAAATAACAATTATCAATGTGTTTTATCTTAGTAACACTAAAATTGTTCTTAAAGATTGTGACTTTGAATTTTTCAGTCATAGACCAACTTAATAAAAAAAATTTAAATGATAATTATTAAAATTAAATAAATATTTCTTAAAGTAATGAATTTGTTATTGTTACATTTAGTCCTATATATGAAACTTTCATAAAAAGCTTCATTAATTCAATAATAAAGATCCTCACAAAACCACAGGAGAAGGTTTTTGTATATTATTTTTAATTTAAATAGATTATATATACATATATATATATGTCAAATAAAATATAAAAACCTTTTACATATTCAAAGAAGTGGGGAAAACAAAAGTTGGATATTTTATACTAACACTAGAAGACAAATTTCTGACAACTAATAAAATTTAAATTTATATAGTTTAATAAATAAAGTTTAGTGATTTATATAATCGTAATCACAGATATAGTTAATATATTTATGTGAAATCATTTTTATTTAATAATAAGTAAATTAAAAATTTATATATTTTTTTCTCATTCGATATATGTATATCAGTTGATCATAGGAAAAATGAATAATTTATTAATATTTATATTTATTCAAATAAATATGGCTGAAGAATTATTTTATTTCAATAATAAGAGATTTAAAATTTTATATAACTTATTATTCATTTTGTGTTTCTTTGCTTTATATATATATATCATAGTCGACCATAAGAAAAATATCGATTTTATTAATACTTATATTTAAAATTTTATATAACTTATTTTTCGTTATATGTTTCTTCACTTTATATATGTATCGCAATTGACCATAAGAAAAATATATATTTTAATTATATTTATATTTATTCAATAAATATATCTGAAGAATTATTTTATTTCAATAATAAGGAATTTAACAATTTATGTGACTTATCTTTTACTTTCTATATATACACACAAAATGATATCATACAAAAAAAAAAGTTTAATATATTTATAGTGCAAGAAGAATTTGTCCTAATATTAGTATTATGTAAAATATTCCCATTAAACAACAAATAATTGAGAAATTTGGACGGTGGGTATCTAATTTCTCAACTTAATTAGTTGCATTAATACATTCACAGATTAATTAAGCCATTATTATTATTATTAATTCACATACATATGTATAAAAGAAAATTAAGCAAAATTTTTATTTTTTTAATTTTCATAAAAAGAAGAAGAATTATGTTCTAAAAAAAGTTAAATTTATTTTATTTTTTTGTTTCATAAAAGTGATATTTATATTTATATATATTTTTAAAAAATATATTTAATAAATATATATTTTTATTTAAAAATAATAATATAATTTTTCATTTTTATTATTATAAAATAAATTTTTATTTTATAATTTTTAATTTTTTATATTTTCCTGAGCAAATATATATTTTTTTACTTTTAATAAGAATGATAGTTTACAAAATGAATTCTTAAATTATAATCTTATAGACATTTTATTTTAATTTTTTTTTTAAAATTATGCTCATTGAAAATATATATATTACTAAATATGAAATTTTCTTATTTAAATCTCTACACTCAATTAATGAGTGATAAAATATTTTAATTAATATAATTTTTTTATTTATTTTTTATCTAGTGAAAATATATTAATATAATTTTTTTTATTTCACATATTTTTATCTTATTGAATGAGTGTATATACTTAGTTTAGGTAAATATTTTTCATATATATATACAAATGAGTATTAAATATATAGTAAATTATTTTGTTGATAAATTGTTAACATATGTTCATCCTTTTGGTTCTAACAAAATTTTTTGATAGCATTCAACTGTCAATATTGTTATTACTATTTCTTTTATAATTTACGTTCAAACTCTGAGAGACTCAAAAACTCTAGATCTCATTGCTTACAAACCAATTAAACTAAAAGCAATTATTATTCAGTAATTTAAACTAGAAGAGATGAACAACTGTTGCATGTGGTATTTGATATATCCAAACAAAAACCCTAATGTGTGGATTAAGGCAACATATATATATATAATAAATTAACTAATTGTCAGCATATATATATTCAATATCTATAAAAATAAACTTTGTAAGTACCCCTTTCAATTGCTTTATATATAAAAATTAATTACAAGTTAATTTTCCATAAACAAGGAACCATCGAGTTGGAGAACTCAGAAATTTGTATCCGTGCAACAGTAGTAATTAATTGCACTCTGTTTTTCTAAGTATTTGATAATTATAAAATCTTTATATATTCAAGCAATGAAAAAGAGTGAAAGTCAGTGCACGATTTTAGACAAACACTACAAGACAAATCTGTGACAGCTACTAACGTACAAAGTTGTATATTTAAATAATTATAATTTAAAGAATGATATATGCGAATATACATGTCAGAGTCAAATATATATATATATATATATATATATATATATATATATATATATATATATTATTTTATATAATTATTGTTTGTATGAACTGTAAAGACTCAAACTATATATATGTATTTTTATAATTATTGATATTTTTATTAATGTTTATTGATCTAAATAGTAAATAGTTAAATAATCTTTAATATAATTTTAAGTTTAATTCTTATAAATAAAAAAAATAATTTTAAAAAATTTTATTTTTATTATGAATTTATTTGACTAAATTTTAAATTTAATTGAAATTTAACATAATTCCTAAATACTTAGGGTTTTAAAAAAATAATAATAATTATACCTTCAATGCATTGTATAGTAAGAGTCGAAGAGTTATATTTGTACTTTACTTGACAAACACTAAACGACAAATTTGCGGCGGCTACTAAAATCCAAATTTGCTTATGTATAAATCAAAATTTATGAGGTTCGCATATACGAATATTTGCATATATTACTATTAAGTATTTATTCAATTTTTTTTTTTTTTTTTTTTTTTTTTTTTACAAACATACAAAATAAAATGCACACATAAAATTTTATTAAAATAATTTGAGATATAAACAGAGAATTATAAATTGAATAGTAACTCTATTATTTTCGAATTATTTTATTTTAGATTGAAAATTTTATAAAAAAATATATATTTTTCTAATTTTTTTTTTAAATTGAACATTTAAATTCTTAAATTTTTATAAAATTAAAGTTAAATCCCTAATAATGTGTTATATATATTATTGGTTACCAAATATAAGAAATAAAATATGTTTGCTCACTATCCACATTCACATTAATATAATTATTATATATAAACATATAGGATTTATAGAGAAATAATATAATTAATGTTCATCGAGTTTGAAGGTTCATATCAATTAAAGAATTTAAGATCCAATATAATTGCAAAATATCTTACAAGAAATAAAAAAAAAAAAAAAAATTATTTATCTTCCTTCTCAGAAAAGATGCTTTTTGATCAAGTAGTGGATATAAAACTTTTATTTTATTTCATTTTTAATTTTTTTTTTCAATAATAATAGATCAATTTCTGAGGTTCTTTTTCCCCTTGATGGGTCAACACTCAACATTATAAATAAAAATATGGGGGAAAATAATTTTCAATCATGTTTGCAAAAAATAATAATAATAAAACATA
Source organism: Aleurites moluccanus (assembly GCA_948193065.1). Classification (NCBI taxonomy): domain Eukaryota; kingdom Viridiplantae; phylum Streptophyta; class Magnoliopsida; order Malpighiales; family Euphorbiaceae; genus Aleurites; species Aleurites moluccanus. Next base: position 51,477 of record CANXYC010245183.1, on the reverse strand, counting down.
AATTAGCTAATTTCTCAAAAATAAAAAATAAGATAATTATTTTTATTTTTTTAATTTATTTCAACTAGGGTTGGAAACAATCTCACTGTTTTAAAGATAATTTTTTTTTTTTTAAATTTGAAAGGAAAAGAATGGGGATCGAATTTGAAATATTTCTTAAAATATGAACATTATCAGGTTAAACTTGTAGGGGCTTTTGTTTGTATTTTTTTTAATTTATAATTAAGAAATTAGCTACTAGTAATCATATTTTTAAGTATATATACACATATTCGTATTGATTTTAATCATATTATAAATATATGTCAATATAATTCAAATACGATCTATTAATACGAATTACCATCCCTATTCTTATGAATCAAAATTGCAATTAAATTTAATGATTTTTGAAATTTTTTAAAAAAAAAAGAAAAAAAGTGGATGAGTTTTGAGGTTTTATTTAAAAAACACAACAGTTAGAATAAAGGATGAGAGAAAATTCAGATAAGTAAGGAGAGAAGAAAGTGCTTTTCTTTTATTTTTGTTTTCAATATATAGAGAAAATATTTTACATTAAAATTAATGCATTAAAGTTATTTAATTAAAAATAATCAATTGAAAATAATTATTATCCCAAAAATTAGAGATTTGATAACGTTAATTTCAAAATATTTATAATGTTAATAATAAAAAGATAGTATAACATAATTATAACTTTAATAATAAAAAAGTAGGTAAAAATTTTTTATTGGACAAAAATAATATGTAATTAATAACTTTTATTAAGCTAAATAATATCATTAATTATAACACTAATAATAAAAAAAAGACAAAATTTTTTATTGGGCAAAAACATAAGTAGTTGATAACATTTATTAGACTAAATAATAGATTGAGGTTGTTTACAATTTTAAGATGTTAAAAGGATTTCATTAGTAAAAACAATAACTACAATATATATACATTAACCCTTTATTTGGTACCAAAGAAATTAAGAGAAAAGGAAAAGAAAAGAAAGAAAATTAACATGTATTTAATCTAAATATAAACTTCATTCTCTCCTCTCTTTTTTTTTTTTTCTCTCCATTTCCCTCCAACCAAACAATGCAATGGGCTCTTCTATTTTTTGGGTCATAGGCATAGGTCTTAGTGTCCTATGCGTTAAGCTGCCACTATATATATATAAAACCTCATTTGTTTATCTAATTTTTTCAAATATAAAATATAAATAAATTAGCAAATTAACTAAAATTAAGTTATATATATAATAGAACTTACAATTTAAAAATTAAAATATACCTAAACAAAATATAATGACTACAATTAAATTTTTGGGTGCTTCTTTTGTTTCAGTGGTTAGATTATTTATGGTGATTATTTCATATAGGTTCTATTTTAGACTCGATTAATTATTGATTGAAACTAATTATCTAATATATATCTGCCATGAAAAAGACTCATGTGAAGTAATTGGCCGTAAACTTAGTGTTGAATCAAAATATCAATTTATAGAAGCCATTTTTGAATACTATATATGGTCAGTTTTTTCTTTCTCTTGGATTCTTATCTTGACTTGAACAAAGTTTGAATTCATAATGGCCACCCTTCAAGAATTAATGCAAAATGCTTGGGAAACAAAAGATCATATAAACCAAAAGAAATTAAGATTCAAAAATTATATATATAATATGAAAGTATATTCAAATTTAGAAAATTCAAACATGCCAATATGTGTATTACAGTTATCGATACATACAAATACATATATAATTTATTATAATATATAATTATACCTATAAATCAGCATTGAGAGTCGTTAACAAAATTATAATAGAAATTAAAAATAATAATATATTACTTAACCCTTTTACTACTATGGTCTAACATCAAAGGGTGTCATTAAAAAATAATAATAAAAAAATTCAATGTCACATTCAATAGATTTAGTGAACAGATATGACAAAGACAATTAAAATTTAATAATAGTAATATTTAAAATATGATCAGCTAATTATTTAAAAACTTATTGTCAAACCCTAGCTTTCTGTTCGATTAACCAGGTTTTACAATGGCCACTGATAAGTCGTCAATTGTCAGCTAATTAATAATGTTCTTCTAGTTATTATATTATTGTATTGTAACTTTTTTTTAATGCCTCATCAAAGTAAAATATTAAATATAAGAGGGCATTAATTACATCAGCTAAGCCCACTTAATAACAAAGACTTGGTAATTTTTGAGCCCATTCCATTGTCATTTTCTTTAACATAAATGCACTACAAGAAAATTGATAATTATATATGGAATTTATTCACGGATTAAATTTCTAAAATTAAAAGACCTTTAAATTTTTATAAATTTGTAATTTTACCTGATTAGTTGATTTTTTATTTTAAATTTTATTCTAATTTTAAATATTAATAATTACAATTAAAATAAAAAAATGTTCATTAATTGAATTGAATTTATATTGTATTTTTAATTTTTAATAAATCTCAATTAATTTTTTTTAATTTATAAATTTAATTATTTAATTGAACAATTTATTTTATCACAGGTGTGGTTTAATTAATAAAACAAAATTTTAGTTATAAATAACAAAAATAAAGAGATCATATCATAAATAATTATTTGGATAAGTAATCAAATAATGTAAAGATCCATTAATAAAATAAGTTGTAAAAAAATTAATAAAATGTATGGTTTTCTATGAAATAATAATTCATATAAATTTAAATAAATAAATCTAAAAATAAAATAAATGAGTAAAAATGTAAATTTTAACTTATCAATTAGGATGGTACATAATAATTGTTATTAAATATAATTCTATTAAAATTTTTATTTTTTCATTCAATTTATTTTTAAATTGAATTAATTATTTTTATTTAAAACAACTGTTTTATAATTAAATTTTATCTGAAATAAATACTATTAACCAATAGTGTTATAATACTAATTGAAAACATTGTAAAATATACACTAAATGATCTTACAACAACTCCAATTTGTTATTTTTTTTTCTTCAAATTTTCTAGACCTAATCACAGCCCTATGTAATCCAATATATTGCAGCATAAAACTTAATGGAGTTAAATAAACTATGAAGAAGTATACAATTAAAGATAAAAAAAAATCTTAAATTATAATCCACTAGTTATATATGCTTCTATATATAACTTATAAACATGTTCTGAAAATTGTAAACCTAATTATATAGCAAAAAATTATGAATCATGAGCTACATAATTTCACATAAAATATAAAAGTGCATCCTAATTAGAAGACAACTGCAGAGAATTGGTCAACAATCTACAATACAAAGTGCAGATAACAAGAGAAGAACATAAAATTTAAGCAAGAGAGAGTAATTTATGATAGTTATGATCCCTTACCAAGTCTTTATTTTATATCATTAGATCACTGTATACATGTGTTGTATACAATATTTCAGCATTTGATCTCTGTAATGACAAGTTATGACAACTCTTTTTTTTTTTTCTTTTTAGAACAGCAGGTTATGACCATTAATTATTAATTATAACAGGAATTTTCGTGGATCTTGATTAATGCTGACACAAATTGCTTACTTTATAAATTGATTTAGAAAAAATAAGTAAATCGGCACATGGAATCACCCTTATTATCTGTTGTTTTATGCTATAATTGGCAATTTCAGAATCTTTCAGATAATTATTTCTTTTTCTTTTTTCTATTTTTTAAAGAGTGTGATAAATTGTAAGGTTATTGTGGTGAGATTTTGTGATTTTTTTTTTTTAACTATTTAGCCTTTTAAAAAAAAATAATTGTTTAGTGCTTGAGATATGGATTAGCAAGTTTGGGTTTTTTTTTTTTTTTATATTTATTCCTAATGATTTTTCTTTATTATGGCTGGATTTCCTATTTATGGGTTGCATTTTAAGGTTAAGGTCTATGGGTAATTCGCCATCGAGGCTTGATTGTTTCGTAAAAAATATTTTTTTGAAAAATACTTTATACCTTTTCTAACATGCTTTAAAAAATTAATTAACGAAAAATATTTTTTATCAATAAAAAAATAACATTTTTTTTAAGAAAAATGACATTTTTTTAAAACAAAAAATCATTTTTTGAATTTTGATAACTTTATTATAATGAAAAAATATAAATATAAAATTATTAATCCAGCAATCACTAATACTTAGTATCAACAACTTTTGATGATTATCAGTGACCACCAATAACTATTATCATTAGCCGTGGATCATCAAATTTAGTATTTTTATATATTTTTCTTATATTTAATAATAAAATTTTAAAAATATGAAAATTCTAATAAGTTTAAATATATTTATAGTCTTATAAATTGAATTTTTAATTTTTATTAATTTTTAATATGATAACCAAATGACAGAAAATTAGTTTTTGAAAACTATTTTTCTTAAAAATTTTTTTCTAAAGATAAATTATTTCGCAAAATAAATGAAATCTAATTATTGAGCGGTTTTTACTTGAAATTTATCTTTTAATTTTATAAAGTAAATAAAAGAACAAAGCCAATCCATAAAATTTTGTAGAAAATGTTTTCACATGCTAGTTTTAGTGTACCCTATGAAATTTATTTTTTAATTTCATTAATTGTTGAAATTTAAAAAAATTATATATAAATAAAGAAAATATATTTCTATAATTTACTTTGATTGATAGCATAAAAAATAAATGTCCCTTTACGTAAATAATTGATAACTATCATTTTACATTTTAAAATAACTTTTTAAAATAACAAAGTTAAAATTTTTTATGATTAATATATATTCAATTCTTAAATAGCTGACCGTTAATAACTAATAATTGAACGCTAACAATCAACAATTAACCACAATCACAAATCCGAACAAATATTAACTCACCAGGAACTGGCCAATTTCTTTTTGCATGACAACATTGGAGTCTTATGGAAATGTCAACTCTCTACAGATCTCAAAAATAATTTTCTTTTGCAGTCTAAAAAGGGGTTTGTTGTTTACTTTTGATGAGAAATGAACATAGCATAAAAATAATTGAGTTCTTAGTTACTTCTTAGACATTAATTATATAGCAAATAATAAGCATATAGAGACAACATATAGTACGGTTATACCTAGTAAGAGAAAAATGAGAAAAACGAAGATAATGAGGAACATACATTACTCACTTTTCCCCCCTTATTCTCTTTATATCTTATTCCATTATATGTTCATTTATTATTGTTGTTGCTTTGCTATCAAAATGTCTAGCAGGACATATTTTTGTAGGACATATCACGTCTGAACCGAATTTGTGGAGACAAAAATTTACATTTAGAGCGCATTGATTATGAATTTGATATCAAATTATATATTTTTTTTTTTAAATAGTAATTAGTTAGTGTAATAAGATCTTTTGATATTGACACTGCCTACGAGCCTAAAAAGGTAAAAAACTATATATATATATATATATATATATATATATAAGCTACGTAGGTAAAAAAAATGCACTATACAAGTAATTATTATTTAAGGCCACTTGCAACATGAGATAGAGCCCACTTGTGTATTGCATATGAATCTTCAAAAGCTCGAGTTGGAAATGAAAGTAATTGAGATTGAAATTTAGCATGTAGGAACAAATTAAAGCAAGATTGACAAAGAAAGCAGAACCCCACCATTGGCAATGGCACATTCCCAACATCAGTCCAAGAAAATTTGAACAAAGATCAAGAAATCCATGTAAATCAAGAAATTCGAGGTCAAGAAAATGAAGAAGATGAAGAAAATTAATAATTGAAAGTAAAATCATCACAAAGGAATAGGACTTCCTTCACAAGATGAACTCAAAAGCTCTTCTAAATACTCTGCTCCTAAATCTTCCAATACAAGCACATTTTGTGTTCTATTTACTCCTTCATTCCCTTTATTAATACTGCTGCTGCTTGTCTTGCTCATCGATTTTCTTCTCATAGAATGTCTTTTCTTTAAAACCACCACCGGCGAACACCCATCTTCACTCCGGTACTTAATATCTTGAAGTGATTCTCTAACAATTTCCACCGGAAAATTAAGAATAGCCATAGGACCTCTCATGGAAAATGCTGCTTGATCATAAGCTAAAGCAGCCGCCTCTGCACTATCAAAAGTTCCTAACCAAACCCGGATTCCATTTCTTGTGGAATCTCTAATCTCCGCCGCATATTTCCCCCATGGTCTCTTTCTTACTCCTCTGTATGATTTTTCTTTCTTTGGTTCATTAGAAGTAACTTCCTCTTCTTTGGCGGCTCCTCCTCCGTTGGTGGAGGAATTATTAGATTCCGATGATTCTCTATTGACAACATTGAAAGAAATCATTTCTTGAGAATCATTGGAGTTGAAATTAAGGAGGGAATTGGAAGATTGGTAAAGAAATGGACCATCTTGATCCCAAGGAAATGATTCTAAAGAATCAAAAGAGAGCTCTGTTTTTAGGCATTGGTTAAAGAAATAAGATTCCATTGAATGGAGTTCTTGTTTTCTTCTTCTTCTTCTTTTTGTTCTTAGATGTGTTGTTATTGTTGGTCTTGACAAATTTTGATTAGGTAACTCCACGTTTATATACAAGAAAAATGAGAAGGAAATGGACAAATTTTTAAATTAAAAAACTAGAAAATATTAAAATATTAAAAGAATAAACTAATTGACAATTATTTTAAAAAATTTTGAATCTTGATTAAGGAGGGGATAAATAGACAAGAACTTTTCCAGTTTTAGGATAATTAATTGGAGTTCTTATTGTGGGGACCACAATCTCCCACGTGAGCATTGGACCCACTAATTTGCTTATGTTACATCATAATCATGATGACGTCAGATTACATTTTCTGAATATTTTTAATTGTTTATTTTTTTATTGTCGACGTGGTGATCGATCTTTCTTCACAGGTTGTAACCTAGGACATTTAGCTTGACAGTTGAAAGCAGCAGTTATGCGTTTTCTAAACTGCTTCTGTGATTTTTAGCTATCCAAGTAATAAGTAATTTAATATTTGATATACATATATATTATATAGTAACATATTATTTTGTGCTTTGCTTAAAATTTGATAAATAGACTAATAAATGCTTAAAAAATATATATTTTAAAAGATTTTAGATCATAGTGCTATTGCATGTAGGTGCACTTGAATATTTAGTTTAGTAATAGTTATTTTTTTACTGGATAATAAATGTATATTTAAATTTTTTATTCTATAATATAATAAGAAAATTTTGATGTGTAGGATATAAAATAATTTAATTCCTCAAAATCTATCACTTTTAATTAAAATTAGTTTAAAGATAAAAAGCATTAATTTTAAAATAATAGGGATTAAAGTGTTAAATATGTCAATTATAAGAATATTATAGTAATTTATTTATTTATATTTATCTATTTTTTATCAGAAAAATTAATTGCAAACCAATAATTCCAACCTAAGGAATTGCAAAATCCAAATTATAACATGGTCCACAACTTCAAATATTTGGGTTGAGGGGGCTGCTGTATATTTTTACACAGCAGCTCCTCATGTGTCTCATTTTAGCTATCTAAAATTTTTTAAAAAATTTTAAAAAATTATATTTTGATAGTGTTTGATGTAATAAATCTATTGATGTATTTTTTATACTAAACAAAAATCATTTGGACAGCTAAAAATGTATTACAAATGTGTTAAATCTAGACCGTTAAATATAATATATAAAATTTCTAATACATTTTTAGCTGTCCAAATGATGTCTGTTTAGCATAAAAAATATATCAATAGATTCATTACATCAAATATTATCAAAATATAATTTTTTAAAAATTTTATAAAAATTTTTAGATAGTTAAAATGAGACACATGAGAGACTGGTGTATAAAAATACACAGCAACCCCCTCAACCCCAAATATTCGTAGGCTCTAAAGAGGGCACAAGTCCCCATCTCTAACCTTTATTTCACATTTAATCCGTTGGGCATGATATTTTCATCATTACAATTATTGTTCTTTTACTTTTATTTTTTTAGATGAATCAATTGTTCTTCTAGTGGCTCTAAAATAATTATACATTTTACTCATTTATTTTGGTTGATTGTGAAATTCTTTTTCTTTGTGTATCCCATAATACTAATATGGGAATATTTGGCGCCCCCATTAAAAAATAGGGATAGACAAATTTAAAATTTTATTATAAATCGGGTTTAAAATAAATCAAAAAAATGTTTGAATGTTTGGATTTAATAGGATTTTTAATATTAGAATAAACAGTCATATTTTTTTTTAGTGATTGGATAAAATAAATAATTAAAATGTAAAATGATTAAAAATGACATCAAACTAATAAAATAAAAATTATTTTATTTCTCCAAATAATTATCGTTAATCACTATATAATTTAAATCTCTAAACCTGTGTAAAAATTGATTTATGTATGAAATTTATTTTAATGGCCTAAAGAAATTAAGCTTAAGTGAAAAAAATACAATTGTGTTCAGCGAATTAGAAAACAAAAATAAATCAGACTTTGAAAACCCATTAAATCAGAAACTAAAGTTTTAGAAAATATAAAATAAACAAAACAAAGAAAAATGAAAAAAAAAAATACTAAAAAATGAAGAAGAGGAAAAGTACTCAAAAAATAAAGAAGAAGAAAAGTCAGAAAATATAAATTACCTAACAATCTAATACAGTTTGAATAAATTATAGCGAAAAATAGTTATATTCAGCAAATTAAAAAAAAAAATCAGACTAATGAAAATTCATAAAATCAGAAAAATAAAAATAAAAAAATAAAAAAAAAAAAAAGAAAAAACAAAGGAATAAGAAGAAACATAGGATATTTTAGTTTGAAATAATTTCAGGAAATATAATTGAAAAATGTGTTTTTAAAAGTTAGTAAAAGAAGTGATGAGACACCAATCACATCTCTTAAATAAATATCGTTATATTTTTAATTTTTACGATGTATTTTTTTTGAATGAGAAAACAATGATTTGAGTAATTGCGTCGTGCAAACAAACACCACTATAAATTTTATTATGTGTGAATTTTCATAAACAGTAATATTTTAAAAAGTATGTAAATCTACCGACAATAATTCGAAATTAGACAAGTTATGTCATTAATTTAAAACAACAGTGCAAGTTTCACATCAATATATAGCACAAAAAAGGATTCATGTAAATAAGGACAATTAAGTATTTGAAATGAACAAGGCCTCCTCTTAGGCAGTCAATACCCTCATCTAACCTCTCATAATTATCACAAAAATTATAAGTATAGTTCCTATGTATTTTAGTCATGGTTTCTTGTGGCCCCAAATGAAAATCAACTGGTAAGATAGGGATTAAATTAAAGTTTGGATTTTAAATAAAAGAAATAATTAATTAATTATTAGAAGTTTGATAGTAACATTTGGAGAGTAGATACAGCCCCCTTTTATGAGCTTATTGAATTGAAAGCTATAGCATTCAAAGTCTTTGTGAAGACAAAATTATTTTTGGATGGAATGGTTGAATTTCTTCAAAGTCTTCCAAAAATAAAGGGTTGCTATAGTCTACATGATTGTGACTACTTTATTTTTTTTTCCCTTTAATGGATGCCACGTATTTTGGGTTAATTTTTCTATCAAGTCAGATTGGATAAATAAGATAATCAAACATTGTCCTAATTTGGTAAATTATTTTTTTAAGAGGATAATTGGTAAACTAAGGGAATATTTAAATATCTAATTATAAAATTTAATTATTATTTAAAAATATATACATTAACAATTAGAAAATTATTGAAAGAATATTTAAATATTTAACTATAAAATCTAATTGTCGTTTAAAAATAAACACGTCGGCAATTGATAAATTATTGAATATTTAGATAAATATCAATTCTCGATTTGTCTTTTTTAAATCTGCAAAATCTGATAATAGATAAGAGTTACGATTGCCAATTAAAAATTTATCAACTGGAAAAAATATTTTTATCTCAAATCAGTAATTGTCAATAATTCATCTAAACACTCAGGGGTATTTGAAAAAACACTAATTGTCAATTCATTTTTTTTTTTAAATTTGTAAAATTTAATAGCAGTTAACAATTGCGATTCTCAATTAAAGTTTTATCAGTTAAAAAAAAGTATTTTTACCCTACATTTATAATTATTAATCGTTGATCCAAACTTCTCCTAATTTGCTTTTGCCTAATTGTTAAATTTATTTGCTTTCTATATTTTTCATGGGTTGAATTTTATACTCGAATCATAAATGATATGATAAATTCTCTAATTAAAGTATGAAAGTTATGATTTCATTCCATTAAAGAATTTAATTTTGTAAATATTAATTTGTAATTTCATTTCATTACCAGAAAAAATAGAAAATCAATATATAAAATAAAACATTAAAATGTGTTATTATGTTAGTAAAAGTAAAAAACTATTATGTTATTATTAAGCTTTTTAATATAGATTTGAGAGAATTATTTATAAGAAAAAATTCATATTATATAAAAAATTTTAAACTCAATAAAAAATATTCATACTGGATTAAGAAAAAAAATTAAATATAATCTAAATTATAATATTCATAAAAGTGGTATAAGAATCGATTAAATACTGATATTATATTAAATTTTTAATATAAATTTAAGAGAATCAACCTTGAAAATTGATTATTAAGATTTTATAGTTAATTTTTATACTAATAACTTAATATATTTGTATTTAATCATTATGTATTTTTTTTCATATAATATTTTTAAGTGTAATTTAATTTTTTTCTCGAAAATGATTTTTTTCTTACAGTTAAATATTCAAGTAATAAAGTGCTAAAAAAAAAATACGAGTGAAATTTGAGATTTATAAATTTCTTAATTTTTTTTTCTTTTTTTCTTTTAAAAATATTTTAAATTTTTATAGTGAATTAAAATTAAATTTTAATTTAAAAGCGAGTCGTATAATACTTAATGAATTTTCATATCAGAGAAATTTTTTTTATTAATTTATATTATATATCAAATGACCAAATATTAACAGTATTAATAAATTTAGTATTTAATTATCTAATAAAACAACAAGGTAAGCGTTTCAAAAATAAAAATCATAAACCCATTTCAAGAAAAATATCAAAGCACAAGATAATCTTTCGGATTTTTCCCTTTTTTAGTTTGGGATGTTCTTAATTTTTTTTTATCAAGTTATTCATTTAATTAATAAAAACTTTCATCATGCTAATAATTAAATTAATAAATATGAAATTTGAATTCGGAAGTTTTTTAGTTTTATACTTTTGAAAGAAATAAAAAAATAAATCAAATTACGCATTTCATTATCATGTTATTTATGTTCCTATTTTATTTTCTTCATTGATAAAAGCAAAATCATATATCCATATACTGTCTATACCATAGTAACAAGGATTAAAGGCTATCTCTACACACTAAAAAAAAAAGCCCTTTTCATCAGAGATCGGCGACACCTCTTTCCCTTTTTTCCCTTGCCTTTTGTTTTCTTAGTTTATCTATCTATAGTTAGTGTAATTTCTCAGCCTTTATAGCTAATAAGTGAGGTTTTTTCTATTTATATAAAAGAGAAAATAAAGTAAAATTTACAATATATTTATCTTTTTAATCTTATTTTAAGTAATAAAATGAAAAAAAATAAGAATATTTTAGTAATTTTAATTTTTTATATTTTTCAACTTTTTATTTTATTTTATTTCTTTTTAAAATTGAGAGAAATTATTTTGCTCCTTAAATTTATTTGGAGAAATCTTATTTCTCATACTTTTTGTTCTTTTCTTTTTTCAATTAGTGCATCAAATGAAGGAGATGACTTGCAATTTTTTTCTTTTTCTTTTCTTTTCTCTCTTCTTCTCTCAAAGCAAACAAAGGGTAAATTTTCTCCTCGTTCCTTTGGAAGGATGTGAGATTTGTTATAATTTTTTACGCTGGGGCTTGGTTTTCTACTATAAGATTGGTGCTATTGAGAGTTGGTGCTTTCTTCAAAGGCTACGGGCTCCTTTCAAAAATTACAGATCCTTTTAGCCATGAAGATGCGGTGGTTTGGAGCTCCTTTCAAGGTTTCAGATGGTGTGTTGAGGGCGATGAAGCTCGCTGTTTCTACAGCTGCTGGGGTTTTATTCCCCTTCCTCTAGATCTTAGATCCACGTTCGTCTTAGGAAGCATATCTGCTTATTTCGAGCTGAAACTTTAGGCTTCTAATTCAAGACAGAGTTAGATTTTTTGCTTATTTACTGATATTATTTTATTTTGTTGTAGGATCTAATTCAAGACAGAGTTAGATTTGATTTTTTGCTTATTTACTGATATTATTTTATTTTGTTGTAGGATTTAATATATATATATATATATATATATACACTATCTCATTTCATATAGGTAAAGTGGATGTTTGACAAAAATTTTTGATACAGCTATTAATTTTTTTATTCATAATAGTTATATCAAATTTGTTTGATTATTTTTTTTTAGTAATAATTATTAACTGTTAGATAGATATTAAGTTTTCAAAAAATTATTGTTAACAAAAATTTTAATTTTAATTTTTTTGAAATTATTCATATTTATTTAAATAAAAAATTAAATTATCATATTAAAAATAATATTTAAATAAAATATTAATATTAATAATTATTAATCATTAAATATATTAATAATTATTAATCATTGAATATATTAATAGTAATAATTAATAATAAATTTATTGAACGCTTAATAACAATCAACTATTGATGTGGAAAATATTTGTTTAGAATTTTTGGACCGCTTAGATAAGAAGAAACAGAAGTAGAAGTCCAAGTAACCTTTGGGCTAGTTGGGTCGGGGCCCGTTTCACTAATATAGAGAGTGTTTGCTTAAAATTCTTGGCTCGCTTAGATAAAAAGAAGCAGAAGCAGAAACTTAAGTAATTTATGGGCCAGTTGGATCAGGGTCCGTTTGGTCTTTTGAGAGCAGCTTATTTTGGGTTTTTATCAGTCATAATCCAATAGGAAACGACCCAACGAGAACGACAGTCTTTTTAGATCAAATTCCAACATTTAGGCTTCCGTTTTAACAATTTTATATTTTTTATCTATTTTTGTCAGTTTTTATTTCCTCATTTAATTTAGGTAAGAAAATTTATTGATGTAAAAAAAAAACATCCAACAAATTTTCCTACCTAAATTAAATAAGGAAATAAAAACTGTCAAAAATAGATAAAAAATATAAAACTGTCAAAACGGAAGTCTAAATGTTGGAATTTGACCTAAAAAGATTGTCGGTCTCGTTGGGCCGTTTCTCATTGAATTATGGCTGATAAAAGCTCAAAATAAACTGCTCTCAGAAGACCAAATGGGTCCCGACCCAACTTGTTTATAAACTATTTGGACTTCTACTTCTGTTTTTTCTTATATAAACAGTTCAAAAATTTTAAACAAATACTCTCTACATCAATTATCAACTAATAATTATTACTATTAGTAATTAACTATTAATTATCAACTATCAATTATTCTTATCAATCATCAATAATAGCTCTAACAATGGTACCAACAATAAAATTAAAATTAATTTAAATTTTTTATTTTATTTGGTGTCTCATCTCCTGTCCTATATATATGTGTTATACATCATTTTTTTTTAAAATATTTTTATAGTTTATAATTTTTTATCAATGATATAGTATAAAAAAAAAATTATATAATATAAAAAAAAAAATATCATATGAGCTAGAGAATTCGGATTGAAAATTTTTAGCCTCTTGTTCTATGCTTGCAAGTGATTTTTGTGGAATGATAATTACTTACTCCAAAAAAGGTTTTTTTTTTTTTTTTTTTTTTTTTTAACATTGATAATCTTGAGTAAATTTGTGTAATTGATATTCCCCCTCCACTAAAAACTTAGAAACTTCTAAGACAAAAATCCAATTTTTTTTTTTAAAAAAAGAATCATGTCACGTGATAGAAGTGATGGTTGCAATGGACCCACAATATAGAGTGGTCCCCAACGAAATCCAGTTATAGTCATTAGTATTTTGACAAAAATGAGTAACCAAGCACTAAAAAAAAAAAAATGACTGCCTAACAATTCATAGTACAGATTCACTTCTAAGTTCTAAGTTCTAACATTAAAATAAAAAAAAAATTTAAAAACACCTATTATTATTATAATAATTATCATTGTTTTATTCTATTAATTAAAAGCCCTCCATCAATGACGGGCCCCTGCACACTCTCCTTTTAACTTTTTCTAACCTACCTGATTTATCCGATTCAAGATTTCATTGTCGGTCCAGTGACGGCGCCGGCGCCGGCGCCACGATCAACAGTCAAGCTATAAGAATTGGCCATAATATAAAAAAATGCCGACTTTCTGTTCAATAGTCCAAGGAAAATCCAACTTTTGTAAATAATAATAAAATTAATAAAACACATAACAAATTGCAATTTGTTTTAGAACCCCCAATTTATTTATTTATTTTAACTAATTATAATAGCCGCCTTTCTTGCCCAGTTATGGTGGACATAGCAATTATGAATAAACATACTAATTAATTAAATCGCCAAATAATCCATTTCTTCCTCTAAAAAGATATTAGAAATAAGAATTGGGTATTTCTAGTGTGCTCGTTTGTACTTAAACTTTAAATTTTTATTATTGAAAATTATATATATATATATATATATATATATATATAATAAATTTAATTTTAATTGAAATTCAAACAGAAAAATTATATTTATTTTAGTGGATACAAAAAAATGTATTTATCGTATTATCAATTTTAAATTTAAGACAAATTGAGTGTCAATTGGAGTGCACTATATCTACTCTTTATAACTATTCTTTCTCAATTTTTTTATATTTTTTTAGAATTTCTCACAATATCAATTGAGTGAGTGATTAAAAGCAAAGTATAAATTGCAACTTGTTCTAATGATGGGACCATATATGATGGAACATAGCCTAATTGAGGAAAGGTTCATGAACCCGTATGCCTTAATAATCACATCAAAATTTTTGCATAAATATAAAGTGAACAAAATCAAATTAATATTATGCACTTTTTAAAAAAAAATTGAAAAAATTTATTTGATTAAATTTTTTTTCTTGGGGATTGAATGTTAAAATCTACTTATAATATGTAACTTGGCTTTAATTACCAATAGTCTCTATTTGTGGGATTTGACTTTAAGAAAGCAAGTGCATGCATCTATATTGAGTACTTTTGTCCTTAAAATATTTAGCATTTTTGTGAGTTGAAAGGGAAATATATGGCTATTCCATCTTTATGCATTCACAAGGAAAATAATATATAAGACAATAGCATATGCTAACAAGTTTTTGGCTTTACTAGTTACTTTTTGTGGTATATCAAAAATATTTATATGAAAATGGAAGTATTATGGTTAATATTTGAACATATAATTAACCTTTTTTTTCATATAAATGTTTGGTTATTAAATTATTAATTAATTTTATGACTTTTATTAATCAATCAAATTTCTATAATTAGAATTTGTTCAGAAAGATATATAGTTGAAAATTTAATTTAATGTTTAAATTTTCAATCACTAAATTGAGGTAAAATCACTTTAAAAGTGGATTTAAGAATTCAAATATCATTAATTTGATTATAATTTTATATGCAAGATTAAGAATTATTTTTGGATTAATTTATACATTAATAGATAACAAATTCCCTTTCTTAGCAAATTGAAGGTACACCTCAAAACTCGATATGTATATTAAGGAATTATTTCACTGATATTATTGTGAAATTTAAAAATAAAATTGAAGTATTTAAAAATTTAATAGTTTAAATAGTGTTTTAGAATTTAGTAATTAGAACTTTTTCATTTTTATAATAAATTTGATTATAATTGAAACTCAAATTTAAGATTTTAGTTCTAAAAATAGATGCATTATTACAAATTAAGATTTGAGAATTTTTTAACTGTCATTAATATTTTAACCACTGTGACTAATTATTAACACTTACTGAGTATTTTAACCAACAAGCCTTTTAACAGCAAGTCAAAGAACTTATTAAGTAGTCTTAAGCATGTACAGGATGCCAATGGCCAGTTGTCCATATTCCTAATCAAAATTCTAGAATAGTCCTCACTGTTCTAGAAATGTCTAATGTTTGATTTTTTTTTTTTGGATAATCAAGATGTGTTTTACTCTTTCTGTTTAAAAAAATTATTGTATTTTATTTGATACAGAGATTAAAAAATTTAATTATTTTTAATTTATTATTTTAATTTTGTCATTTTCTTTCTAAAATACTCATATTATATACTTCTTAATATTTTTTTTTTATTTTTTAATAATTATATTAATTAAAATATTTCTATTTTTAACCTAACACAAAAGATAAAAATATAATTATATGGGATGGTATTGATGTGAATTAAAAAATGATATATTTAATAACTACTTATTAAATTAATATATAAAAAAATAAAATAAATTATAATTTGAAATGAATGAAAAAGAAAAATAGGATTATTTTTTTTAATGGATAAAGTATTAATCGGAATTAGAGCTTAAACACCATATAAAAAAGAGGGATATAGCCCTCCCAAATTAATTGTAATTATCGGGTTGATGTGGAATATTGATTTAAATAAAGGATCTTAGTAAATTATTACTAACATTTTAAAGTTGATTTTTAAGTCATATGATTAGATTTAACTTCACTCCAATTATTAGGTCACTCCAATTATTAGGTCAGTAGTCTACAAGATCCATTACACTAATAAACCTAACAAAGAACTTAATGCTTTAGCAAGCACATGAGTAGCAAAATTTGTAGAAATTTCATGTAAAACATTAACCATAGTTAGTTTGGATTCTTTATTTTTTATGTATCTCATTTTTTATTTTATATATATTTTTTATACATTATGTTATTTATAAAAAAAATTAAATAATAAAATATTTTAAAAAATAAATAATATAATATATTAAAAAAATATGAGATAGAAAAATAAGATAAGTAAAAAAAAATAGAATATCTGAATTGAGCCATGACCATTCGATCCCCTAACAGTGTATTAGGCTAATAACAACATTTGGGCAGTTACATGATTAACATTAAATATTCATTAAAAAAATGACGTGGTTGTCTTCTCAATATCTGAATCTTGTCTTATGAATAAATAATAAAGTTTGTCAAATTAGCTTTTGAAATAAATAAAAAAATAAATTATTAAATTCACTCCTCTATATTTTTTTCACTTGATGAAATGATAATATTACGTATACATTACATTTAAAAATTTCATCCTACTTTTACACTTTTTTATTCTATTAGTTATTTAATGATCTTTAAAATATTCAAGAAATGTCTTCTATTCTTTACTCAATAATTTTATTTTTTATTTTTTGACGTTTCAGTAGTGTGTATATATATATATATATATTCGCTGTTTTACAATATTAATAGTGTATTTTAAATAATAATTTTTAAATTTTTTTAGTTAAATAATTCTTATATTTATTAAATAACTTTTAATGTAATTATATAAATATTAAAATTACATTGATTTAAATTTATAAACTAATAAAAGAAAAAAATATTTTTTATTTTAAAAATAATTTATAATTAATAGTAACTAACGACAATGTAACTTATAAAATTATATGGGTAATGTACAGTGGCACAAAAGTGTTAGGTGTAATTTTATTCTTATTTTTTAGATATTTTAGATTGAATTTAAATTGATTTGGTTAATATTTGATTTATTTTTATTTTAAATTGAATTGAATTTGATTTTGTTTCTGATCATGAGGAAAATTTGAAAATGATTTAATTTTGGGTTTAAATTGTTTAAAAATTGAAAAATTCTATTGAAAATTGAAGAAGTCAGAAATTGGTACCTGGTATCTATGGTGGAGGATATAGTTTTTTGACTTAATACTCGGTTTTCGAATAATAATATTAAATCTGGACTCAGTTTTTGAGTGGCCATGACTCGGTTTCTTGATTAATTCAAGAAGGATTTTGATACTTAAACTTCAAATTATTATTTTTGAAGGGAGAGAGAAGTTTTTGGAAAAGATTTTTAAGAATTCACAGGGAGAAAAACTTGAAGAAAATGAGCAATCTCAAATTGAAAAACTATTAAATTGGATTGAATTTGATTTATCAATAGTACTTTCTTATTTTTTTCAATTCTAAATTTAATTTAATTTGTAGCATATTGAATTCTATTTTTTTTAATAAAATTTATGAGTTTAATCTCAATTATGAATAACTAATTTTTTTATACTAGAATTATATATAGTCAATTATTTCTATAATTGATTTAACTATAATTGATTGATTATTTTATGCATAAATTAAATTTATTAATTTATAATTATAATTGTTTAGTAATTGACTACTATTGAATAATATTTAAGATGATGTATGATAGATCGAAGAGAAAAAGTATGTTATTAGTAGATTAAATTAATAATTTAAGAGATTGAGTTGCCGAAAGATTAAAATATACTTTAAAGGGTTAGAAATTGCTAAAGTACTTAATGACTTATATTAATTAAATGATACTAGAATAAATATGAAATTAATATAGGTGTCTTATAATTGCTTGAGAGAAAATTACAATAATTTAGAGCAATTAATTCATTGATATAATATTTGAATAATCAATTAAGAGTTTGAATCATAAAAGATCAATTAACGAAATCTAAATTATAGACTTATTAAAATTATTTTAATTTTAAAACTCAAAATTACTTAATTTTTTAATTTTTAATATTATTTTAATTTTTATTTTAACAATTAATTTTAATTTTATCTAAATAATTGAGAAGTATTTAATTTTAGTATTTAACCACACCTCCCTGTATGATACGATACTCACTCACATACTATTATTTATATGAACGATTCATATACTTGTGAAACACTCGATAAAAAGTTGAGTCGGGTCGGATTTTCCTTTAATCCGATCTTAGTAGAATTTGATCTCATTCGATCTAATAAAATCGAGTTGAATCGAATTAATTGAATAGTTATTCCACTAAAATAATAATATTTTATGTGAAAAATCTAATCAATCGATCCGATATGATGAATTTGAGCAGAAATTTAAACAATTGGGTAGGATCAGGTCTTGAACAATCCTAGTACTAATATAGTCATATGAAAAAGATAAAATAGAGTGTACTTAAAAATTTTAGAGTATATTCAACCACTTTATAGAAAAATTAGGTATAAAATAATTTTTTTATTTAGCAGTAAACTTCTCATTTATCATATGATGACTGATAACCGAATTCAGGTCAATAAGGAGTGACACAAATTCCTTTACCAACCAATTAGCTAACCCTTGAGGTAAAAAAAAAAATATATATATATTATTTTAATATATAAATGAAATGATATATAGGAGTACTGCATTTTATTTGATCACTCGACTCACCAAGTATATAAGTTTGATAACTCGACTCAATAAGTATATAAGTTCATAAATAAATTATAAATATTAAATTAATTTAGAAAAAGGAAAAATTATATTTGAAAATTAAAATTTTGGATTTAGGGCTATGTTTGAAAAGTCAGTAGTTACTCGAATAGAGTTTTGTTTGTCAAGGGTCAAAAGAACACACACACACACACACATATATATATATATTTTAGGGCTATGTTTGAAAAGTCAGCAGTTACTCAAATAGTGTTTTGTTTGTTAAGGGTCAAAAGAACATATATATATACGTATAATTTAAGGGAAAAATAAAATAAAATATTCATTCAAGCAATCAAAAAAAGATAAGTTG
Source organism: Aleurites moluccanus (assembly GCA_948193065.1). Lineage (NCBI taxonomy): Eukaryota > Viridiplantae > Streptophyta > Magnoliopsida > Malpighiales > Euphorbiaceae > Aleurites > Aleurites moluccanus. Next base: position 31,712 of record CANXYC010245183.1, on the reverse strand, counting down.
ACCGATCTATACATATAATTAAGCCTTTAGAAGAATGATATATTTTATTTTTTTATTTATGATGAGACAACAAAATCAGGTTTGGTGTTAGGTCGTGTCATCATGCGACAAAAAATTAAACTTTTAAGTGAAAAAAGGGCTTAATGCATTGCATGCACACTCCAACATTAAACTATCATTATTATTCATTATTATTTTGTTGAATCCATTTTAGGATTCTTTACTTACCATGTTTAGGAACTTGCCTAGAAATCCCTTCTTCATACTTTAATTTAGTTATCCTTGTTCATTCTTTTTATCTTCTCTCCTTTCATTTTGACCATTTATAACTATATAATATACTCACTTTCTTGGAAGTTGCACTGGGTTCTTTTTTAATATGATAACACTCACTCTCTTAGAAATTGTATTTTTTTTTAAGACAGAAAATAAATTTAAATCTATTGCTTATTGTTAAATTATGCCAGTAATAAATGTGTTTCTTGAAACTTATTTTAAAGTAATAAAAAATGTATATTTTTTTAAATTAAATTTTAATACAAAATTTCACTTACGATTAATTTTATAATTTAAATATTCAGAATTGTGAATTCTCTTTAATTTAATGACTGGTTATATGTTTAAATTATGTTAGACTAGAGAAGAAAATCCAAATGAAGGGCAACTATTATTTTCTTTCAATCGATTTATCCTCAAATGTAGTGTTATAAGTAGCGTTAATATTATATTGCATATTTTATTGGGTGTTGGGTAAGCATGTATGTCACATGAAAGTCAGTGAAAAGTGAATAATTATTTTTAATTTTCCATGTTAAAAAATACTAAAAACTTTTATTACAAATGTTGAAGAATATATATTTCTGAAAATACTAACTTTAACTTGTTATTAAAATTTAAAAATTCAATTATATATAAGTTGATTTAATATTTAATATTTAATTTATATAAATTTAAAAATATGTTAATGATTTCCTTCAAGTAACAAATGAATCAAAATAATTTTTTATTAATTCTAATTAATACTTATAATTTTTTTATGAGAATTGATTTAATAAAATTGAAAACCCAATACAAGTGAAATACAAATTTAAAAATCTATGATTGGACAAAAGACAATTAAAAAAATTCACCATAAAATAAAATTAAAAATTTAACACGAACGAAAAATAATTGAAAGAAATTTATTACGAAACAATAATTAAAATCAAACTAAACTAGAAATATATCAAAAATTAAAAGAGAAATTGAAATTGAAATTTAAATTATGATTGAATAGGATAGGTGTCCAGATTATTTTTCTGCTCTAATATCATATTATAAATATTAAAATTTATATAATTTTAAAAGTATTAATCTCAAAAATTTATTATTAAAATTAAAAAATTAAATTATATAAATTCATTTAATAATTTTTATTTAATTTACGTGAAATTAATTATATGTTAACAACTTCAGCTCCTCTCATATGAGGGAGTTGGACCTTTTCTAATAATTATCTTATAAGGCTTGGCAATCCAATTTAGGTTGTAAATGAGTGATGCTATTTAATTGTACTTCGCAAAATATTTGAATTCATTCTATTTTAATTAAGCCAAGTTTAAATTTATGTAGTTTTAGTAGTACGTTGAACTGAGTTTAATATTTAATATGAAATTAATTATTATGAGTCTAGTTAAATATTTAAGTTTGATATAATACATGTAATATTTAGATAATAATTTATAGATATGAATATTTGAGATTATTAATAAATATATTTTAAAAATTTTAATATTGATTATTTTGAATATATCATCAAGTCAAGTTTAAATATTTTAAATATTTCATTAAATTAAGTAAGAATAAGTAAAATAAAATTTAAGAGAGCTTAAATTAAGTTTCAAATATCAAATTTTTTAATATAATTGAATTATATTTTAAATCATTTAGTTTTTTAAGATTTGCACCTAGCTCCTCTCAAAAGGATAATTTACTTACATCCATAATCTTTTAAAATGATAATTTACTATATTAACATTTTATAATTTTTCGAAGGACAAAATTATAAATTTTCTCGCAATATTATTACAAAAATACTCTACTCATACACTTTATAATAAATATAATTATACCATATAATATTAGGCCAAAGTTTTGTTCAATCAATTATTGGGCAAAAACTAATCGCATACATGGACGAAAGCCAAAAAACTCTTTTTTAATATTCATATTTATAATGTTATATACTATCAATCCTAATTCAATAAAAATATTTATTAAATATTTATCTAAATAAAAATAATATTAAAATAGAAATTCCACTACACAAAAAAAATTAATAATAATTATCTACTCAATTGTGAAATATTTCTCATATATGAAATAAAAAAAAAATCTTATTCTAAGTTTTATTAAGATTTTGAGTCATAATTTTAACATAAAAAATAACCTTTAAATGTATGATAATTAATTTATCCATGGTAAAAAAAAATTATTTTTTAAAATAATTTGAAGTTTTGAACGTACAATTTCAAATTATTTACTCTATATATGCATTGAAATGAAATGTAAAAATATATTAATTCAATGTTTGACGCGGTAAATGTTTTATTACTAATTACGGATTTGAGTGCTTGACAATGTATTGTTTTTAAACTACCTTTTGCCGTATTGGTAACATTTTAATAAGGATATTTTATTTTATTTGATATTTTATTTTTTATTTTATATATTTTTATATACATCACATTATTTTTATTTTTTAGATATTTTAATAATTAATAAATTTTTACTAATAATATAACGCATATAAAAATATATTAGATAAAAAATAGGGAACTAAATAACATAATCTGAATTGCTAACATTGCTTCCCTTCTTTTGGTTTATAAGAGATGATTGGGTAAGAGGTGACAAATGCGAATCTGATCCTAATCTCTATTTTTTTTGAGACATTTGCAGCACTGACTGTAAAATTATTTGAATTCAAATTATTTACATACCCAAAATCAGATGGATAAACAATGTATTAATCTGCCAAATCCGAATGGTTAAAGTTAAGGTTCTGGGACGAGTTAAAATTACGAGTAAAAGTTAAGATTCATTGGATATGAATCTATTTGAATTTGTTTCAATATAATCCATTTAATTTAAATTAAAATTATTTAAAAAAATTAAAATTACAAATAATTTGATTTTATTTGAAATTCTTAATATTGCTTAATATATAGGATAAATTAAAATTACTGAAAAAAGAAAAAGTTAAAGTTACGACTAATTTGATTTTATTTGAAATCCTTAACATTGCATAATATAATAGATAATTTCAACTAGTGACAATTCAAAACAATCAATTCAAACTCGAATAATAATAATAATAATACCATTTAAATTCAAAATCATCTTATTCAAGTAACTCAAACTGTTAAATTTTATTTAAAAAAAATTATTATTTCGTCGATGAAATTTAATTTTATAAATGAAATGATCTTATTTTTTTTTTTAAATAATTATTGTCTTTCACTTTTAGTTACATCAACAAAGCAGTTGTTCCACCACTTTTAATCTTTAATAATTTATAAACAATTAAAATACCTTTCATTTTATTTTAAAATTTTCATCTCAGTCATAAAATGAAACCCAAAATCTAATAATTGAATTTGACCTAAAATACCCAAATTTCAATATTTGCCTCTATCATTGTCATCTCTCTTAATTTTTAATTGTTAAAAAAAATCAAAAAGCAAAGCAAATTGAATCGGCATGCAGAGGAATCCAATATTTGCCTCTATCATCGCAGAAAATCCAACACTAGCAAAGCAAAATCGAAAATCAAAACCACATCATCATCATCATCTACTAGTTTGTCACGTTGTTCCAAAATTTGATCATGGGCTATAATCATGAAGTAATGGACTTTCTTTTCTTTATTTGGGCGGGCCTTCTCCCATTTCCTTAGCTGACAGATTTTTTGCATACTTCATAGTTGAAACCCAAACCTGTTGTTGCCCATGATCAAAATTTGGAACAACATTTTATTTTTTTTCCTTCTCTTTGATTTTTTTATTCAATTAGGAATTAATGATTGTTTGCATGTTTTGGAATCTCTAAATAAAATTAGTTGATAGAGAGGAGTCTTACCTAGGTTGCTCCCTTTTGGTGTTAGAAAGCCATCAACACATGCAGTTTTGATCACTCTTCTTCTCCATCCTTTCTTTCATATAAATTTTTCTCTTCTTCAATGTTTTCAAACTCTTCCCGACCGTCGAACCAATAAAAACAAATGGTGCTGATCAGAATTTCAACCTCGTCAAACTAGAAATAATTAAATTAATATTATATAATATAAATTATATAAACAAGAATAGTTTGAAATAAATTTCAATATAACAAATTTTATATATTATGCAAATTAACAAATTCATCTTTTGTACAAACGGTTAAGCTTTAGTAAATCCATTGGATGCAGGTTGAGCTGCATTGGAAATATTTTTTTTTTATTTTCAGAATTTATTATCAATTCATCGCCATTAATAATCAATTGATGCTCAACTCTCTCTTTTCTCAATCATGCTATTTATCTCAGAATATTTCTGATTTTTCATTTTTTTTTTCTTTGATGATGGTTGGTGATGGTAAGAGAGAGAAAGGAGAAAAAGATGAGAGAGATGGTTGGTTAGTTTAGGTATTAAATTTTATTTTTATTTATTTTTAATAGATCTCATTAAAAATTTTAATGGAAAGATAATTTAATTGATGAAAATTAAAAGTAAGAGACTATTTAGTTAATTATTCAAAAAAAAGAGGAAGCGTTTTATTTATTAGATCAAAGATAAAATAGTAATTTATAAAAAAAAATAAAGAAAATGCTGAAAACAAGTTATTTTTCATTTTTTTATTTGGATAAGGAAAAAAATTAAATTATTTGCCTCCATTGACAATTTTTCTTCATTTTCTCTCCAAATGGAAGAAAACAGCTTGAAGGGAAAATAAAATAAATTTTCCTTCTCCTTTTTTCTTTCCTTCCATATATATTTTTCCTTATCCAAACAAGGGCTCAAGGCCTGAATTACACAATAGGTACTTAGATTTAGACTTTTTTTTTTCTTCTTCTTACAAGAAGAGGGGGATCTTGAATTTAAAATTTTAAACAAATTTAGATATGCACTTATCTTAGTATTAATTAAGCCATTCAAGTTAGTAATTTAGCATACATACATTTTAATATTTTCATTAATGTATATCCAAATGTTAATTTATAAACATTTTGAGCAATTGTAATGGCCTTTTCATTTTAAAAAGAAAGATTAATTTATAAACATATCCAAATATTAAAAGAAACAATAATTTATATATAAGATATAATGATGGTGGAGCAGGATAAACAATAAAAAATGAATTGATTTGTGATTAGCAGATTAGCGATTTATCTTTTTTTTACTCATAATGTCTTTACAAAGCATTGTTTTAATGGGTTAAATACGTTTTTTTGATTTTATAGTCTCTTCCAATTTCCAAATTAAAATGTTTATATTGCTCCTTTAACCTTTTCTTATGGAAATTAAACATTTGAAAATGTCAAGAGACAGAAATTTGGAATGTTTATTTAAAAAAAAAAAAAAAAAAAAAAAAAACTATTTTGTCTGGGAGTTTCAGTCAATTCTACCTTGTCGTCTTTAGCAATTTGCTTATGAAAAAAATTAAAAATTAAAAATAAAAAAAGAGAATGGGCTTCAATTCAATAATTTTGGATCCATTTTATTTAGAAAATATTATAAAAATATATTATTTTTTAACTTTTTTTTTTTAAATTTTACGGTTATTTTTTTTTTTACTGTTTTTTGTATATATTTAATATATATTTATTATATGTGTACTATATCTTTAATATATATTTAATATATGTTATATTTTTAAAAAAATATTTTTAAATATATAATATTTTTTAAAAAATATTTTTAGATATATAGTATTTTTTTTTTAACAGTAAAAATGAAATAATTTTTTTTCCCATAATTTTGAAAAAATTCCTTTTATTTAAAAAAAAAATGAGACTACATGCAATGCTATTCGCAGTAGTCAACAGCCCAAAATGTTCTCTCTTTGTAGCCTTTCATTTTTTATTTCTTTTTATTTAATTAATCCTTCTTCTAATTAAAAGAAGATATGTCAAAATTCGATCATTCTTATTTTTTCATTGCCAAGAAAAATATTCGGTTATCGAATTATTAAGCTAGCTTTCTAAATTTTATTAAAAAAAATAAGAAAAGGAAAAACATGTTTGTTCTTAAACTTCATCATATCTAATAATTGCTTACCTAATGAAGGAAGCAAATTTTGCTTACATCTTTTATAATTGTAAAGTTTGTAACTTTAAATTTTTGTTAGTAATTTCAACTTTTCTTATAACGCAAAATGTCTGAAATTCGAATTTTTATAATCCTCTCATTTCTTTAAAAATTTATAATACACCAATAAAGAACGATGCAAAATATAAATAATTTAAAATTTATTTATATATATAATATATATAAGCAACCACCAAAATTAAGGAATAATCTTAAAATGCATCATTTTCTTCTTAATTTTCATGTATTTTTTTTATGTACATGAGCAAGTGGATTTCTCTTTTTCAGGGTTTTTGTCTTGATACCAAGTATTGCCTACTTGGAGTAAAATGCCTGCCTTTTTTTAGTTCCATAGTTTCTAAATTGGGATACTTTGAAAAATAGCCTGCCTTTTCTGTTCCATAGTTTCTAAATTGGGAAAGTGTCTTAGCTAGAAGAAAAAATTGATCAAAAGATAAATTATTATTTCATTCTTAGGATTTGATTTAATTAACGAAATAATTTTTTTTTATTAAATTAATTAAATAATTTTTAAAGTTTTTTTTATCAACACTTTAGCCATTTTGTAAAAAAATATATAAAAACCCTAAACTATTCCTCATTTTAGTTTAAATTTTCTAGTTACACCATATAAAAAAACAAGATCTCTAATTTTTAACTAATTCTAACATAAAAGATCATAATAAGAGAAACCCATTTCATAAATCAAACAAAAAAATAAAAAATAAATGGATAAATTATATTAAACAAGCAAAAAGACTAGCAATCAACCTGATTTTGCATTTGATGAGACTGTAAATTGAAGGCTCCCATCTATACCAACAATTTTCCATTACAAAAAATGAAAAATATTAATAACAAAAAGAATTATTCACTTTCTTCACCACTAACATAAACCTATTAATAAAAAACGAACCAGAATTAGTGGCTGCCACCCACTGTGGCTGCTGCCTCCATCTCACTACAAGAAAAATGCTATTTAGAGACGGTTTTGCGAGGATCTGCCATGAATTAAAAAATGATTAAAATTATACAGACTAACTATTAATTTAGCGATAGATTTATTTCGTTACTAAAATTGGGTGCAAAATATTTGTGCTGAAATTTATAAAAATAATAATGGAATATATAATTTATTGTTACAATAGATTAGTGACGAAATTGCTATATTTAATGACGGATTTATTCATTTGGCAATAAAATTCAAAATTTCATCGTTGAATAATCAGTTATAGGTATTTTAACAATAAATATTTCTGTCGCATTATAAATCTTACTTAACGATAAAATATATGTGTTTTAAAAATTATATGGTCTAAAATGAAAATTTTAATATTTTGACAGGACCAATATGATATAATTTTAAAAATATATAAATATCAAAAATAATTTTAAAATGCTTGAGGGGACCAATATGATATTTTAAAAATTTTAAATTGCCCATATAATATACATTAAAAAATATTAAAAATGCACATTAAGATTTAACCTAATAATAAGTACATATGGAGTAATAAATTTATGATCGATTTTTTATTTTTCAATACTAAAACAAAATATATATATATATATATATATATATATATATATATATATATATATAATTTAGAAAAGTTTGGGCTGGCCATGCACCTCCCAAGGCCTAATGTAATTCCGCCCCTGAAATGAGTTTGTATGGTTTATACTTTTGTCAAGATTGATAGACAAAAACTGGGTTTAGCCGCTTGTGTGGATGATTCTAGTGGTGCCCTTTTTTCAAGGATTTTCAACCAAAATGGGTTAGTTTTTTCTGATTTTGTTTTGGGTTTTGCTTGATTTTAGATTTTTGCAGGTGAGAGAGAGAGAGATGAGAAAGAAAATGAGTAAGAGAAAAAGAGAAAAGGGAAGGTACTCTGAGCATTAAAATGATTAATTTGTTAACAGAATGCAAAATTCAAAAAATATTTAGTTAGTTTTGTAGAAAAAGATGAATAATTATGTTAGTTTGATCAAAATTCAGGGACAAGATCGTAGTTTACCATAGTTAAAATAAGTGGGGTACAAGATCAATATGCATTTTAGATGGATGCAACCATTTTGATTTGCAGTACTAAAGTAATGGAACCTTAACATATAATACCAATGTCCACTAGATACTATATAGTAAACCTGTTTATAATGGGTAAATTTGAATTTGAAAAATGTTAAAATTTCTGAGATAACGTTTTTTTCTTCTTTTATTTTAATAAATTGAAACTTGCAATCCGACTCACAAATATATCTACTATATAGATACATATGCTTTATGACCAATTGCATTATCACTCGATGTATGAAACTTTTGTAATAATTTTTTTTTAGTAATATTAATATTATAAATATTTGACAATGTGATTAATATGTTAATATATTTAACATTTAATAGTATTATCAATTTTTTTGTTAATTGTAGTACTAACTACAATTAAACTAATTATATTTATAAAATAATGTTTAATTGATACTGTTAATTTCAATATTTATTATAATAATTATTTATACATCATTTGAGGTATGTGAAATATTACTCCAATTTGAATTTGCCCTCCTTTAATTAATTTTTTTAAGTATATACAAAAAATTAAAGAGAAAAGATCTATGAGAATTTAAAACCCTAATTTTCTACATTATTATTTGACCATTAAATTATTATCTAGTAACAAATCATTTTGATGATTAGTAATTAATTTTATTGAGTTATAACATTGTTCTAATTTAACGAAATGATTTTTTTTTTCTTATGAATGAAAAAATTAATGAGATTACATCTGATTAGTAACTTAAAATATGGAAAGACCAATAAAATCACATATAATTAATTATTAAATATTGAAACTTTAACTTAAAATTGTGAATTGGGATTAGATTTAATACATAAATTTTCAATTCCACATGAATATAAATGTCCTTTGCACATATGCATGACACTAGCTTTTAACAATGTTAATAAAAACAGCCAAAACATTTAATTTGAGTATTACCCATTGATTGGAAACTTTTATTACCTTAATAATTAATTTAACCTGCCTTGGCCACCACACAACAAATCTATAATATATATATATATGGGGGCTATTAAGAGCTCAAAATCTTGCTAAAGTCAGTGAAAACCTCAGCAACCACTATGTTCTTAATATTATCAATTTTTCCATGTTTTTGCCCAAATCCATTGATTCATTGAACATAAAACAATAAATCTTCATTAAAAATTATCATTACTTTGCATTATACCACAAAATGTTCCAAAGAAGCATTTTATCTATTTGCCAACAAAGAATAAAAAGAAGTTGCCAAGAAAGTATGGAAAGATAATCCAACCGTCAAGTATGACTCATTTCTTAATTAGCCTATCAAAATCATTTTCTTTTTAATATATATATTTCAAATTTTTAATTATTTATATAAATAATATATTTGTTTGCTTATATAAATATGGCATTTTTTCCACCAAAATTGAAATCAAATTAACTAAGGCTGTTTTTAAGTTAGTTATTTCCTGTGTCTTCAACTCACCTGAAAATCAAGAAATGGAAGGTAATAGTAATAATAAGAACACAAAGAAGCAAGAAAGGTCCGGAAGTGGAGAGACTCGGTACCGGGGAATTCGCCGGAGGCCTTGGGGAAAGTTTGCCTCAGAGATACGTGACCCAACAAGAAATGGTGCTCGCAGGTGGTTAGGAACATTTGAGACGGCGGAGGAAGCGGCTAGAGCATATGACAGAGCTGCTTTTGCTTTTAGAGGTCATTTAGCTATTCTTAATTTCCCAAATGAATATCAATACCATAGACAAAGCTCCCCCCCGCCATCTTCTTCTTCTTCTTCTTCTTCTGCTAATTCTTGCTTTTCCGGTGCTCCTCCGGTCAACTATGGTTCCTCTGGAGGACAAGAAGTTATAGAGTTGGAATATTTGGATAATAAATTGTTAGAGGATCTTCTCGAAACACAAGAGGGTTACAATAATAAGTCCTATTGGTGATTAATTAATTAATTATAGTTTTTTTTTTATATATAAAAATTGAATAATAATTTTAATTCAAACTACCCAGGAATGTAATTCTTTCATTTTTGGCCTTTGTTTGATTGTAATTTTATTAATATTCAATTTAATTCAAGAAATGCATTTCCATTATTTACCTTATTTATGCAACCATTTTTTTATTTATTTGTGCAAGCTTATCAGTGATATTTCATCTGTAAATTAAAGAAACAAATGGTAAAGATTATTCAATGTGCAACCTTTAATTCCATTTCCAATAATAAGAGATAATTAAACACTCCATCATTAACTATTCTAATCTCTCTCTCTATATAGAGAGATGAAGTTTTTTATGATATATTATAAATTTTTTAATGAAGGTTATCATTATTATTTGTTAGATTAAATGAAAATATGGGAGGTATTTAGAAGTCCAATTATTAAATAGAGGTTTTATCAAAAATAAGATTTATTATTGAAATTTTCATAAATTTTTCTAAGCTATTTAAAAAAAAAAATTACAGTAAAAATTATTTTAAATTCTCAAATTGAAAATCTAAACATTGTTAAATTAATTTTTTATTATATTTAAAAGAGAATACAAGTATTCGAATAATAATAACGCTAAATAAATAGTGCATATATATAATAAACATGCCAATAGAAAATGGACATGGACATGGCGTTGAAGGAAAGAATAGAAGGTCAACTATGGTCTCCTTGACATTCTTGACACACGAACATAATAAATCTTATGTCACAAACCTCAGCCCACCACGGTAATACCATTTTCCAAATTTCTAACCACATGAAACTTTTCTATTGACTGTTATTTATATATATATAAAGTAAAGTCAAATTGGCATTTTGGCGGCAATTATTGAACTTCTAAATGAAAACAGCCATTTCACACTGTCCAGAATTTCATGACCAATTAAGATATGAGAAGATGGATTGGGAGAGAGGAAGACAGATAAATTAATAAGGAAATAACATACTCAAAATTATTACTTATTAATATGCAATAAGTAATTTTTTGATTGTTTTAGTAAAGGGGTCACTGAAGGACCCACAAAATGCTGAAAAGATTTAACTGCTAACTACCTTAATCTAGGTGCCAAATTAAAAGGATTTATCCATTTCTTTAAACCTGTTTATGAACATTAAAAAGATTTAATTCTATTACATAAAGCTTCAATCTTTATTGATATTGTTGTCATCATCAAAATCAAGAAGGTCCTCTAGCAACTTATTATCCAAGCACTCAAATTCAATTACTTCTTTCCTTGGCTCAATCTCTCTTCTTTCCACATTCTGTAAAATTGAGGAAGAAGAAGAAGCAGATAAGGATGAGGATGAAGATGAAGATGATGATAATAATAATGAAGACGACGAAGATGATGAGGATGAAGAAGATGCCGAATGAACCTTATTTGGAGGGTATTCGTCAGGGAAGTTAAGTATAGCTAAATGACCTCTCATTGAATATGCAGCTCTATCATAAGCTCTTGCAGCTTCTTCACCAGTATTAAAAGTCCCTAACCATTTTCTAGCTCCTGGCCTCGTTGAGTCTCGAATTTCCGCTGTGAATTTCCCCCATGGCCGCCTTCTTACTCCTCTGTATCGAACATCTCCTCCTCCTTTATTAGGATTTTCCTCCATGGACTTGGATAATTGAATTAATGCTGCTGCAAGTGTACTCTGCAGCTTCACTGACATTTATATATTGTGTGGAAAATGCAAATCTCTAGCCATGAATGGATCAAATCTCCATAAAAAAAAATTAAACCATAAGATTAAATTAAATATTAATAATTTATAAATATTATAACGAATTGGGAACCAATTCAACGGGCTAAAAAACCCTATTGATGGGGATAGATTTGGATGATGGCTTAAGCAGAGAGGACCACTTTTTGTTCCCTAATTATTCTTTACTATTTCTTAAATTTTCATGTTTCTTTTTGATGATGCTGTGGTTGTTGGTAAGGGTGAAGTCAGTAGATTACGTTGCCTTTGGTTTCTCTCCTTTGTTAATTAATTAAGTTATTTCTTAATTAGATATAGGAAAGGAAATAATTAGATTAATCAGATTCTGCATTCTGGGTATTTTATTAATTATAATCTCTGCCATTTTGGTTTATACCCAAAATCAGATATTGGTAATGATGTCACTTGATGATTTAAGTGATTACGTCTGCTTGATTAGTCATCAAGCTTACATTAATGCCAGTTAATTATTTTTATATTATAAGAATGATAATAATGCTTTTGAAATTTATTTTTTAATTAGGCTCATGATTCCATGAGGTTAGATTTATGAAATAAATTAAGATGTTTAGGGGGTTAGATTCTTAAGTGTTGAGAAGGGGACAAATTTTTAGAAATGCATATGTGGGTGTAAGCAAAGTGTTATTCCATCTATATTAATTATGTCATGTTTCTGAGTTGTTAGTGAGGTAATATGTCTTGCATTTGTAGTTTGTCACTAGTTTACATGTCATTTTGTTTTGTTTTTTTAACGTTAAGATTCAGAAAATTAATGTAAAATTTTTTAGAAAAAAAAAATTCATGTTTCTAGCAAGTGTTTGAATTTCATGGTGTTCTTGCCTATAGATGCATGAATTAAAGCCACCATTAGATATATGTGTTTTAATTTCTTTTATAATGACCTATTGAGGGACGGATGTAAAATTTTTAAGAAAGAGTCACATTTAGAAAATGATGTAAAAATTTTAAGAATGAATATTATATATTAGAAATTACAAAATTAATTTTTCAAAATAAATGGACTATTTTATTAATTTTAATAAATTGAATAGTAATTTATTTTAAAAAATTTAAAAATTAGAGAATAAAAAAGAAAAAATAGAAAAATATTTAATTAAATAATACTTGAGGTTAAAATATTAATTTTTTAAAATAAAAAGATTATTTTATTAATTTTATAAATTATAGAAATTAAATAATAATTTTATATTAAAAAATTTTAAAATTATGAAAAACACGTACCTCTTACCTAACAGTAAATCTGCTTTAGACCAATCTCTTATTATTAATACTTGATTTCAACTTCAAATTATGAAATTAAATTTTAACATAATTAGAAATCATATATATATATATTTTTTCTATTCTAAAGATAAAAAGAAAAACAGAGCCACCATTATGTGCTATAGTGCCTTAAAACATTTCGTTGCATTATAAGTTACTGTGCTAATTTGAGCATGCCTAGATGGAGGAATGAGCTAATGAAATTTTGGCACATGGATGGCTGTGTAGTTTAGGTGCATTCCCCTCACAATTGATTTTGGGTAAGATTTAGAGATCAGACTTTGTTTGAGAGGCAAAAGCAAATTTGGAATAATAAATAAATTATTATTTTAAGCCCACTAGAGAACCCTATTCAACAAATGCAACATCAGGCTCACAATCAAAAGCTTTATAAAAGTTGTGCTCTCTTCCTTAGGACCCTTTAACTATTAGCTGTTGCTAGATGATATTTAATAATTATAATTAAATATTTAATAAAATTATTATTAAAATATTTAGTGATGATTAAAAATAAATATTAAAATTTATTTTTTATTTAAATATTATTTTTTAAAAGAATAATTTAATTTTCTTATTTAAATAAGAGTTATTTCAAAAAAAATTTAAAATAAAATTTTTTTATAAATATTAATTGTTTGACAATCTAACAGCTATTATTAATAAAAATAACTAAATAAATTTGACGCAACAATTAAAAACCAAAATTTATTATTTACATTAAAAAATTTTACTAAATACTTAATTAGTTATTATTAAACCTTTTACTGTATCCACATGAATTTGAAAATTATCAAATCTTATAAAAATAGAATTCGTTTGATTGTAATTTTTTTTATTTTATAAATTAATATTTGAAACTAAACCCATAAACAGTCTGGTAATTACAGACATAAAAGCTTAAGATATATATCATGCTATTTAATATAAAAGAACTAGTCTAAGGGTGGATGAGATTTGTGGTGACGTTAGTGAGCTTTAATCATAGTGATTATGGTGTTAATTTCTGTATTGTTTTTAATTACAGATACAACTTGCCAGATTTATCTCCATTTTTATAATGCATAAGAATCATCAATATGCAATGTAAGTTGTGATAGACCCTTATCTTATTGGCCCTAACATGGTTAGCTTATTTTTTTAATTCTTTAGGTTTAGGTGTAGAGTGTGATTTTTGGTTTAATTAAATTCAAAATCTCAGGTAAATCAAACTTCTGATTTTAATAACATTCTTTCATTGTTCAATTTATAATTAAAGTATTGGTGGTCCAACCAATTATATTGGTGCCCTAATAATAGATTGGTCATTGCATTCTTTATTTTAGGTATAGATGACGAATAGGGATAGGTCATAATTGGTTATTAAGTGTACCAATGTATTAAAATATAATGCATCTTATATTTATAAATATAAGAATTATCTAAATTTATGAGAGTTAAATCCTACGAGCGAAGATATATTACATCCAATGCATTGAATAATATATTATAATTGCAAGAATATTTATGAATAAATTTTAAATTATTCTAATTAATCACTAAACAGCTTAAAAAATTTCTCAAAGCAATTGGGCATGTAATTGTATATCTATATTGGTATCTCTTAATGTAAGAGGTCAAAATTTAAACCATGATAAATTCTCTAATATATCTAAAGAAAAATGTTTTAACCGTAATTAACAACCTACTAGTTATTGATAGGATTTAATTTAACTTGTGGTTTTCAAGTTTCACCTAATATAAACCTAGTCAGTGGCAATCTAAGAGAGAAGCTTCGTAATGTGCATTAATAAACTTAACACAAACTAATGCCTCTTCGCCTGCTAATACTGTATTATAATTATGATTCGAATAAGGTTTAACCTGGCTTTGGACAGGGCTGGTCACCGGTGGAAGAATTGGGCTTAAATCTTCAGTCTAGCCTTGGTCCCAGGCAAAAAACTTTGGCATGTATTAGATAGCATGACCCACAAAATGAACATCTATACAAACAAACCTAGGCATGCAGTTCTAAATATTCCAATTTCTTCTGTAAATCCTATGAAGAAAAGGCATATAAAGAACTGGGAAATATATATCCTAACAAGAGTAAAAATAACTTTATATCTTCAATTTTGCAATAAATTGGAGATAAACCAGTCTTTCTGGAAAGCTGAAGACCAGAAGAAGAAGCAATATTCTGCATATATATATATATGGGGTGCAGTAAACAAGTGTTACCTGTCAATCTGTCACCTGATTGGACTTGAAGTATCACTTGAACAATTTCCTAGAGAATATGATCTTCACAACAAGAGAGTTGATGTTCTGCATAACATGACATATGTAAGATGTGCATATATAGTGAAACATTTTAGTTACAACTCCTTAACTGTTAATGTATTGGATTGACTTTTAAGGGAGAATATGATACTGATGAAGAAACTTCGTAGTAAATTAGTTTACAATGAAAAACTTGGTACCCAAGTTCTCTTGGTTATCAAGTTCAACAACTTTTGCGAAGTCCTGGCAATCAAATTTTGCAGGCTATAAATTTACTTCAATGCAAAAAATTCAATACAAGAAGTTCAATAAAACATCGAGTCCAAAAAGTTAAAATTTTCCTTTCTTGTTTCAATATTAACATCACTAGACAAAAACCATCCTAATAAAGACCTCAATCTTGAGTACTGGGCGTGTAAAAAGAAACAAGGGAAAGGATTTGCCTGTGATTCTTTGGCTTGTAATGTTGAAACTTCTAAACTTCTGCCTTAAAACGACAACCTGCAAAAAAAGTAATAGGGACAGCATTCCAGAAACACAATATCATAAAATAAAGACTCGGACATTTAAACCTTAGTTATATTTTGGCACAGAATTATGCCAGAACAAGCAATGCAATTAGCATCAATTAACGCAGTTCAAATT
The DNA here is from genome assembly GCA_948193065.1 of Aleurites moluccanus. NCBI lineage: Eukaryota > Viridiplantae > Streptophyta > Magnoliopsida > Malpighiales > Euphorbiaceae > Aleurites > Aleurites moluccanus. The sequence continues at coordinate 15,433 of CANXYC010245183.1, read as the reverse complement.
TCTACCCATTTTGTTTTTGTATCATATTTTGCGCACCTCTTTGTATACTGATGTTAAGCAAGTTGTTCCACAGGATTGGTTGCTTAAAGCAACAGAACAGGTGAGAAGCAGCAAAGGTGATTGCAAAGAAGGCAGACTATTTAAGAGATAATAATAAGATTATTATTTTTTTAATTAGTGAATGATATTATTAAATTTTGAATTTTTATATTATAAAATATTAAAATAAGTATTCAAACAATAATACTGCTAAATAAATGGTTTTGTGCATATATTATAAATATGGTCACAGCAAAGGGACATGGACATGGTCTTGAAGGAATGAATTAAGGTCAACTATGGTCTTCTTGACATTCTTGACATGTCATAAACCTCAGCCCACCACAATGATACCATTTTCCAAATTTCCAACCACATGAAACTTTTCTATTGACTGTTATTTATATGTACAAAGTAAAGTCAAATAGGCATTTTGGCGGCAATATTTCAGCCATTTCCCACTATCCATAATTCCATAACCAATTAAGAAATGAGGTGGTGGATTGGGAGAGAGGAAGACAGAGAAATTAATAAGGAAATAACTTAATCAAAATTATTACTTATTAATTTATACAATAAGTAATTTTTTATTGTTTTAGTAAAGGGGTCGCTTAGGGACCCACAAAATGCTGAAAAGATTTAACTGCTAACTACCTTAATCTAGGCGCCAAATTAAAAGGATTTCTCCATTTCTTTAAACCTTTTTTATGAACATTAAAAAGATTCTATTACATTAAGATTCACTATTTATTGCTACTGTTGTCATCATCAAAATCAAGAAGGTCCTCTAGCAACTTATCATCCAAGCACTCAAATTCAATTACTTCTTTCCTTGGCTCAATCTCTCTTCTTTCCACATTCTGTAAAATTGAGGAAGAAGAAGAAGCAGATGAGGATGAGGATGAAGATGATGATAATAATAATGAAGACGACGAAGATGATGAGGATGAAGAAGATGCAGAATGAACCTTATTTGGAGGGTATTCGTCAGGGAAGTTAAGTATAGCTAAATGACCTCTCATTGAATATGCAGCTCTGTCATAAGCTCTTGCAGCTTCTTCACCAGTATTAAAAGTCCCTAACCATATTCTAGCTCCTTGCCTCGTTGAGTCTCGAATTTCCGCTGCGAATTTCCCCCATGGACGCCTTCTTACTCCTCTGTATCGAACATCTCCTCCTCCTTTATTAAGATTTTCCTCCATGGACTTGGATAATTGAATTAATGCTGCTGCAAGTGTACTCTGCAGCTTCAATCTGACATTTATATATTGTATGAAAAATGCAAATCTCTAGCAATGAATGGGTCAAATCTTCATAAAATATTAAATTAAAGATTAATAATTGATAAATATTATAACCAATTGGGAACCAATTCAATGTGCTAAAAAACCCTATTGATGGGGATGGATTTGGAGATGAATAGAAGATGATGGCTTAAGCAGAGAGGACCACTTTTTGTTCCCTAATTATTCTTTACTATTTCTTAAATTTTCATATTCTTGTTGATGATGCTGTGGTTGTTGGTAATGATGATGTCAGGTAGATTACGTTGCCTTTGGTTTCTCAGCTTTGTCAATTAATTAAGTTGTTTCTTAATTAGATATAGGAAAGTAAATAATTAGATTAATCAGATTATGCTTTCTGGGTATTTTATTAATTATAATCTGTGTCATTCTGGTTTATACCCAAAATCAGATATTAGTAATGAGGTCACTTGATGATTCAAGTGATTACATCTGCTTGATTAGTCATCAAGCTTACATTAATGTCAGTTAGTTATTTGTATATTATAATAACAATAATAATGCTTTTGAAATTTATTTTTTAATTAGGCTCATGATTCCATGATGTTAGATTTATAAATTTAGAGGTTTAGAATCTGATGAGTTGAAAAGGGGACAAATTTTTAGAAAGGCATATGTGGGTGTAAGCAAAATGTTATTCTATGTATAATTATGTCATGTTTCTGAGTTGTTGGTGAGGTAATATGTCTTGCGTTTGTAGTTTGACACCAGTTTACATGTCATTTTGTTTTTTTTTTTAATGTTAAGATTCAGACAATTAATGTAAAATATTTAGAAAAAAAAATAATGTTTCAAGCAAGTGTTTGAATTTCATGGTGCTCTTGCCAATAGATGCATGAATTAAAGCCAGCATTAGATGTACGTGTTTGAATTTCCTTTATAATGGACCCATCTCTTATTATTAGTACTTGATTTCCTCTTCAAATTATGAGATAAAATTTTAACATAATTAGAAATCAATTATATATGAGTTACTGTGATTGATGAATACTAATTTGACCATGCCTAGATGGAGGAATGAGCTAATGAAGTTTTGGCACATGGATGGCTGTGTAGTTTAGGTGCATTCATCTCACAATTGATTTTGGGTAAGATTTAGAGATGAGATTTTGTTTTAGAGGCAAAAGCCAATTTTATAGTAAATAAATAAATCAGCAGTCTCAGCCCACTAGAGAACCCCATTCAACCAATGAAACATAATCCTCTATCATGAATTTGAAAATTATCAAATTTTACAAAGATAGAATTCGTTCTGATCTGTAATTTGTTTAGTTTACAAATTAATATTTGAAACTAAACCCCCATAAACAGTATGATAATTACAAATACAAAAGGCTAAAATGTATATTAGTCTATTTAATATAAAAGAATTAGTCTAATGGTGGAGGAGATTTGTGGTGACGTTAGTGCGCTATAATCAGTGATTACGGTGTCAATTTCTGCATTGTTTTTAGTTGCAGATACAACTTGCTAGACTTGTCTCAATTTTATAATGCGTAAGAATCATCAATATGCAACGCAAGTTGTGATAGGCCCTTATCTTATTGGCCTTAACAAGGTCAGCTAATTTTTTTAATTCTTAGGCTCAGGTGTAGAGTGTGACTTTCGGTTTAATCAAATTTAAAATCTGAGGCAAATCAAACTTCTGGTTTTAATAACTTTATTCCATTATTCAATTTATAATTAAAGTATTGGTGGTCCAACCAATTATATTGGTGCCCTAATAATATATTGGGCATCTCATTCTTTGTTTTGGGTATAGATGGTGAATGGGGATTGGTGGTTGCTTAAGGGGAAATTATCGAGTAGAGAGATAGATCTCACATTTATATGAGTGAAGATATATTACACTCAATGCATTGAAAAATTCGCCAAGATTTCAAGAGTTTTTCTGGATGAACTCTAAATTATTCTAATTAATCACTAGAGCTTAAAAACATTTCATCACAATTGGACATTTAATTGTATTTCTATATCGGTATCTCTTAATGTAAGAGGTCAAGATTTAAACAATGATAAATACTCCAATGTATCAAAAGATTAAAAAAAAAAAAAAAATTAACCGTAATTAGCAACGTACTTATTATTGATAGGTTTTAATTTAACTTGTGGCTTTCAAGTTTCACCTAATATAAACCTAGTCAGTGGCAATCTAAGTGAGAAGCTTCATAATGTGCATTAATAAACTTAACACAAACTAATGCCAGATAACCAAGAACAAATATACCTCTTCGCCTGCTAATACTGTATTATAATTATGATTTTAATAAGGCTTAACCTGGCTACCTGTATATTTTACATATTTTACTTCTTTGGGCAGGGCTGGTCATCGTTGGAAGAATTGGGCTTAAATTTTCAGTCTAGCCTTGGGCCCATGCAAAAAACTTGGGCATGTATTAGATGGCCTGACCCAGAAAATGAATATCTATATAAACGAACCTAGGCACGCAGCTATAAGAATTCCAATTTCTTCTCATATGAAGAAAAAGGCATATAAAGAACTGCGAAATCCATATTCTAACAAGACTAAGAATAATTTTATAACTATAATTTTGCAATAAATTGGAGATGAACATGTCTTTCTGAAAAACTGAAGACCAGAAGAAGAAGAAATACTGTCTATATATATATATATGACGTGCAGTAAACATATGTGTTACCTGTCAATCTGTCACCTGGTTGGACTTGAAGTATCACTTGAACAATTTCCTAGAGAATATGATCTTCACAACAATAGAGTTTATATTCTGCATAACATGATATATACATAAGATGCGCATAGTGAAGCATTTTTAGTTAGAACTCCTTAACCGTTAATGCATTGGATTGACTTTTCAAGGAAAATATGATACTGACGAAGAAACTTCGTAGTAAATTAGTTTACAATGAAAAACTTAGAGCCCAAGTTGTCTTGGTGACCAAGTTCAACAACTTATGCCAGGTCTTGGCAATCAAATCTTGCAGGCTATAAATTTAGCTTCAGTGCTAGCATGCAAAAAAAAAAAAAGTTTAATACAAGAGGTTCAATAAAACTTTTAGTCCAAAAAGATAAATTTTTTCCTTTATTGTTTCAATATTGACATCTATAGAAAATAATCATCCTAATAAAGACCGCAACCTTGAGTATTGGGCGTGTAAAAAGAAACAAGGGAATTTGCCAGTGATTCTTTGGCTTGTAATGCGAAACTTCTTAACTTCTGCCTTAAAAAGACAACCTACAAAAAAAGTAATTAGGGACAGCATTCCAGAAACATAAGATCGTAAAATAAAGAATAGGAGATTTAAACTTTAATTATATTTTGGCACAGAATTGTGTTGGAACAAGCAATACATTTAGCATCAATTAACGCAGTTCAAATTTCTGCCCTTTTTGTACCATAATTTTCGCATCTATTTGTATAGTGATGTTAAGCAAGTTATTCCACAGGATAGGTGGATAAACAAGCAACAGAACACGTGAGAAGCAGAAAAGCTTATTAGAAAGAAGGCAGACTATAATCCATGAAAGTTGTTCTTTTGATATCAAAGTCAGAAAAAGAAATAAGATAACCACATAGGAATCATGCAACCAAAATGCACTTCAGCTGTTCAGCATATGTACCATGTTCCTGTATGACCTACTTTGAATCAAATATCATGTGAACCATATGCAGTTTGATCGCCAAGAAAATGAAATCGACAATGAGACAGCATTTGCTAGTAAAAATGATAATCATCACAGGCTTCTTGCATAATCACAGCTAGGAGATTCACTTAACAAGAAAGAAAGGATATTTCATTTAATTAACATAAATTCACTAAATTCTTGGCACATCAATTCATATAATCACCTCCTCTGAAACAGTTAAAGTTGAAAGCAAACAACTATGAACTGATGCCTGCACATGAGGTTCAGTATTGAGTCATTTACACTAGAAGATGGTTGTTGGCCGATACCAGGTACTGCATGAGCTATTGTATTAGATAGGAAAACACGAAAAATTTTCACATTTTACAGTACTAGTCCAAGATAAATAACTTCAGAGGTATCAATTCAATAGCAAACCAAGAAACTGATATAACTCTGAATAAAATATTGCTTGTATTATCATTTCAACTTGTAATAAGATTGCCATTATGTATCATCTTTTCCAATACAAAGTGATATAGGACAGGTTCAGCAACCAACCCACTCTAATGTTTTCTTTATCATGGGCAGATCTCAAGCAATTGATGAGTTTTGGGGTTCAGATTCAAGGAATAAGAGAAGTATAGAAATAGAGTTTATTAAAGTGAGAAAATAAAAGAAATTGGAGGCTGTAAACATTACCTGATGTACTGTAGCAGCAGCACAGGAGGAGCAGCAGCAGCACAAGCAAAGAAAGAGAGAACAGAGAACAGAGGGGTATCATTTTTCTCACTGATCAACACCCAACAAATCACCTCTGCCACCCTACATAGCATAGTTGCATTTCCTCAACACTGCAAACATTGTCATTTCCTCTGCCACAGTGCCATATCTAATCACAAGCAACAGAGAAGCAAAACCACCACCTCCCTTACCACATGGCCTATCATCACGCATTACATGAGTTGTTGTTTAACTATTAATGAAAAATGACATATTGGTAGCCCGAGTACTTGCCCAACAGTTCCTACCATTCCCATTAGAAATGACATGCAATCTGAAAAATGTACAAACATTTATAATCACAATCTCATACAATCTTAAAACAAGAGGACAAAATTTAAGTTGCAATGATATGTCATAGTAGTAGAATTCACACATCATGAAAATTTCATGGCATGTAAACCATTTTCAATGATGTAGAAGACAAATAAAGCAAGATTACAAGCTGAAGAAAAGAAAGAATACACTACCTTCCAAGCAAAATAGAAGCTTCTTCCATCTAAAGCATACTGAGAGCATAAATTGCTGAGAGAGGAAGGGAGAGAGGGAAAGTACATGACATCCTTCTCATATGACATTTGTAAATACCTTGATAACTGACATAATGCACTTCTTCACTCCTTGTAAACTGCCTATCATTACTGACATTCACCCTATAAATGCAAATACAGTACTCTGAAAAAAGAAAAACCTTATGATGCAATTAACTGACATCTAAATTTCAGTTTATAACAGTGGCAATAAAATTCAAGCAACTACCAGTCCATGTAGGAATCTACTGCAGCATAAAAGATCTTTCTAGAACAAAAGAGTGAATAATCAATACATGACAATAATCTAGGAGGAAAACCAACCACTAATTAATGTTGATTATTGTAGTTTTCTTCTACTCTCCACAAAACGTTGGTCTAATAGAAAACCCAAGATTGCACCTTGAGAATTTTTGGAAACCAATCTTTGGCCAAACATAGAAGGAAAACATAAAACACTCTGCCAAAGAAGAAATCAAGTGGCTTTCAACTGAGGCATAAATATATATGCTCCTTAATGTCCAAGTTTCATCAAGTGTTCTCGTTCAGCCAACTTTATTTATTTTTTTACACTTTATCCTTGACACGAATCTTCTTGGAGGATATGCGGCTGTACAGATTTTCAAAACTGCTTCTGATTTTTGGCAGTGGTCAGCATAGCTCTTTCTGATGCCAACCTACAGGTTTAGTAAAGTTTTAGGTTCTCTGATAGCTAAGGCGTACTCCTGAGCAATTGAAATGATTTTTCCTCAATTAAACATCCACTTTTTTCTTGCATTAAACCCTTTACCATGCAAGTTTTAACTCCTTCAGAGTTGAGAACATTTGTCTAAAATTATCTATGTTAAAGGGATGATTTATTATCCATGGGATGCCCAATGCATGATAGCAAATTAGCAATATTTGAATCAATACGAGATCCAATAACACAAACCCACTACTTCAACTGAATTTATTTCCTAGTACTATGCCATGTGACTTGGCATAGTGCAAACTGAAATAATAGAAAACATACATTTCTTTAGGAACTAAACCAACCAAGTTACCAAACATTTGGCTTGCTTTACCTCTGATCAAAAGCCATGAAGATGCTTAATCCCTAGAATTGACCTGTAAATACAAAATTGAATTTCAGTTTATAATGTTGAAATAATGTAATTGCACAAACTTGACAAATTGATAAACCAAATATAGTCTGGTGTCAGTATCATCATAATATTTCAACATTAATAATATAAATCTGAGATAATTTTGTCATCCAATACACAATGATCTTGTAGCCTAATCAAGTTAAAGTAAAAAAATTTAAACAGTGGGCAAACTTTAGTTGACTCAGTCAGCATCAATGATCAAGAAAAACCAACTTACCATTGTGTTGGTTCCATTCAATTTCTATTTAAGAAACCAAATTAACTGGCCATAAATGAAAATAGGGAAATTTATGGATTAAATCCATCAAAGAATTGAACAATCCCTTGAATCATAAAGGATCATAATCTTAAACCTTAAATATTAATCTCTATTAGACCAAAAACACATCATTTTACAGAGATTAGAGAAGAATTAACTAAAATGTAGAAACTACATATTGAAAGTAAAATAAAGTAAACTATTGCAAAATACTTGCAAGTAAAAATATAAATCAAACATATAGACAAGGAAGGGATTAAATCTGAAACTTTACAAGTTGTTGAAGCCAAATCCATGATCTGTTTGGTCGTCGAGAAAATACGCAGACGGTAAAAAGGAATTTGGAAACCGCGAGAGTTTATCATCTATGTGTACTTGAGTGCTCACGTGCATAGCATATACCATGAGCGCAGTAAATAATTTTCCCATCCATTTCTCGGAAAATGGTTATAATGAGCGGGAAACTTTTTTGTGAAAAAATATTTTAAAATGAAAATTTTGTATTATAATGTTTATTTAGGAGGAAGATATTGCGGAGCTAATATTATTAATGCTGGAGTAATATTTTTCAAATAGACAAATTTACCCTGAAAGTATTTTTAGGGCAGCCAAAACTTGTCCCTCTAGTCAATCCAGCCGTTAGGTAGGACGGTAATTTTCACCCATCCAGTTGGGTACCGCCTAATTCAATTTTAGGCCACGTTTGAATTAAAAATTTTAAAATCTATAAAATTTATCAAAATTTATAAAATTAAAAATTTAAATTTTTTATTCCATAAATTTATAAAATTTTATTTATTTAAGATAAAACTGAAATTCATAAATTTTAATTGCATTTATATAATAAAAATATAATTTATAAAATTTTTCATTTATTAAAATAATTTTTTTTTTCAAAATCTCAATTTTATATAGGATTTCAAAAACTTTCCAAATAAGAAATTATGGTGATATATTTTAAACAATTCATAAATTATTTTTTTATTAAATAAATAATAAATTTTAATAGAATTTATAAATTTTTTAAAATCCCTCAATCAAATTCTTCAATCCAAATATGGCCCTAATAAAGTGTGTAAAATCTATTTCATGTGTAAATGGGATGGGTTAGGCATTGGCATACCTATTTCATATACTCGTTTATTTATTTTATATTTTATATATAATTATTTTAATAAATATAAATATATATTATATTTTTAAATTTTATTTTTACATATATTTATTTATATTATAATTATTTCTTTAAATAAAATATATATAATGATGTATTTTGAACATATACTTATGTAAATAAGTGAATATTTGAGACCCAATCTATTTTGTTTTGTTTCACTTCAATATAAACCTATTGTAATCATCCCTAGTGCCAAGGGCTTGTAATAATCTCCATCATCAAAAAATTTTAACTTTCAATTGAGTTAAAATTTTATAGACCAAAAATCGCATAAACTAATGCATTCTCCACTCATATGGTGTCTTCCTTCTACAAACAAAGAGCAAAAATTGTTTTGGAATTAAAGAGATTAAATTATGAATCCAACTCATGCAATTCAATATTATATTGACTAACTTTGGCCAAAATACCAGGTTTATAAAATTATTGTCATAAAAAAAAATATTTTTTGTCATAGAAGACCTTTATATTAATAACATTATTCTGAAATTATTTGTTTTTATTTTATCTATAACTATGTAATTGAAGATGAACTTATAATTGAATAAAAATTTAGTGAGCATTGGTTGGTGGAGAATTTCAATCGGTTATTCCTCTCTTCTTCTTCTTCTTCTTCTTCTTTTTAATTTAAGTTAAAATTGAAATAAAATAGACATATATAATTTTTGGACAATCAATAAAGGAAGAATATGAAGAGAACTACTTGGTTTGGTAATTAATGAAAATTTAAAGATTTGAAATTTCTGTGGTTTTGTTCGTAGAAGATGGAAAGAAAAATAAATCATCATTGAATTTTTTTTATCTCGTGAACCTAACTTAAATAAGAAAAATATTTATTTATATTGAATTTATATATCTATTTAATGAGATAAAAATATATAAATATATTTATATTAGATAAAAAAAATTAAATTAATTAAAATATTTTATCACTCATTAATTGAGTATATGAGATAAATTTCAACAAAATTTTTTTTTTAAAACAAAATATCCTTAGGATAAATTTATCTAGTTGAGAAAAATTACCCTGATATTAAGAATATTAGCTGCGAATTTCGTGAATCTTTATTTTATTCAATTTACAATTTTATCAATAATGTAATATAAAACACAATAAGGAAATAAATAAATAAATATATATATATATATATAGAGAGAGAGAGAGAGAGAGAGAGAGAGAGAGAATTCATTTTTTGTGAAAAAGTGTTCAATAATTTTGTTTTTACTCAATTGATCACTAAAACCAGTAAAAAAAATTAGAATCTATTTTGTATATAGTAATTTAAATTAATTCATAAATTTCTACTTACAATTTTTTTAATTTCAATGATGTTAGATAAAACTTTGTAACCTAACATCATCTTTCACCAGCTCACCTGTGCCATAAGATTATTACAGAAATCAAAACAGAGGGCTTGTCAAGCCAAACCATGGGCTGCCAAAATAATATTAATTCATTCTTTATAATGCTAAATAATATCATTATAAGGGCTGAAATTCTAATTATAATATTTATATAATATTCAGAATAAATTTTAATTACTAAATATTATGTTATAAAAATCAACATATATAAACTTACTTCCTCAAAAAAAAAATCACAAATATATATGTAGGCAAAAATTGACAATTACTGTTTGCTTAACAACAAATTAATACAACACAAATATATCCTTGTTGAACAAAAATTATTATTGGGAATGAATACATAAGATATGTTTGTATACGTTGATATATATTCTAACGGTAAGTATATATTTTTCTGGTAATAGAATTAGGATCCATTCCTCCTCCCTAATATTAAAATATATATATATATGTTTGTCGTTTGGCAACATCCTTTCACTCACAAATAGAAATACACATGTCGTTTTTATAAACGACAAACACTAGTCAATAATTCCCTTCTCCTCTCCCATATCTTGAAGCTTGAAGGGTTCCAATGCTTCTTCAGTATTGCCTTGATTAGCAATGTAGTGAGTATAAAACTCCTTGAATTCAAAAGCTCTATAAAATGGAAGATTACTAATCAAAGATTTTGCTGGTTCAATTATGCTATCTTTACAAGGACTAAAAAATAAGGCTGCTGATGTTCTAGCTTCACTTGAATTCGTTACAGCCCGATGTTCAGAACTTTTCAGCTTGTCATTACTAATAATTTGCAATTGATAGCCTATATTAACCACAAATGCATTAGGAATAGGCTCAACTCCAATCCATTCTCCATCTTTGAAAACCTGAAGTCCATACATATCTCCTTGTTGCAATATGGTTATGAGATTTGGGTCACAATGTTTAGGTAAACCTAATGTTAAATTTGGTTTTGGGCATGGTGGGTAGTGATTAATTGACAATAATAATTCTTTGCTTTGATCATTATTAAAATACTCAGTATCCAATCCTAGCCCTTCACTTATTATTCCCAAAATTCTCAAACCCAATTTCCTTAGCTCAGTTGACCATGCTCCAACAACCTCTCTAAAAAAATCAAATAAAGAGAAAAAAATATATATGTACATTAGGAAAAGCAAGTGATCCGTCATTTGACAACAACGTCAAGTAAGAAATGAATAAATAAACTATGACATATGCTATTTAATTAATAGTTTTAGCCATGAAATATATGTGTGGTAATGTAAAAAAATCAGTTTTTGGATTCAATATTTTAAAATTAAATTGAATCCGAATTAATCAAGTTAATAATTATTAGATACTAGATGATTGAAAAAAAAAATAGAATTAGTAGCTCAAATTGATTAAATCGAAAATCAATATCTAATAATTGGTCCAAGATTCAACCTATTTTTCATTATACATTATACTTGATTTTGTATAAAAAACCATAAAAACTTCAATTTTAGAATATCTAATACTTTTCGATTCTTAGTTGAGTTAAATTAATCGAACTAATTAGCATAGTGATTTAATTACTTATAAGAGTTCAAAAATATTTGTTCAAACCCTAACACTCCTTTTTAACGTGCCAAAAATAATAGATAGTGATTTGATCAAACAGCCATCATGAAAAATTACAAAAATTAAAATCGGGAGAAATTAAACTGAAGTTTACTTAATTACCTATATCTTGATGGTTTTTCAGGCCAATGTTGAATGGACTCTTCCAAGGGATGGCAAGGGTGCCTGAGATAGTCACGCCAAAAATGAACTTGTTCATTATAGTAATTTATACTGCTTGTGTAAAGCCCGCAGCTTCTGTTTGCGTCATCAGAGTAAATGTTTGCCTTATCTTCTGCTGCCATCTTAAACAACTCCTTGAAAACAGTCATTGCGTCATCCATTAATTTCTCTGCAACTCATGGTTAATCACCTGAAATTTCGATATATTGCCAAGCCAAATTAATTATAATTTACAAGTGTTCCAATGGAAACAAATAATAATAAAAAAAAAGTCTATGTTCTTTCTACACATCTATGTTCTAATGCATGTTCAGATTGTACATTCAGAAATTATATTTTGAATGCATGTTTCAATAATATTAGAATCCCGGTTCACAAAGGTCATAGTAAACCCACTTGCTAATTAAGTTAATATTAAAGATTTGGCTAAACTGGTGAGTGAGTTTTTTCATCTCAGGATTAGACCATAGATTTTTTTTTCCTTATTTCTGAATCTCTTAATTTTAACATGAATGATTTGTATTTGACAAAATCAAACAATATACAAAAATTGACTCATAATACAAAGCATATCTTACCAAATAAATAAATAAGAAAAAAAAATATATGTATTGATAGTGTGCGTGAAAGACAAATTAACCTGAAAGAATCCAAACTCTTGGCTAGCCTTCATAATTTTCCAAGTTGCATTGGCTTCTTGAAGATCAACCACAGGAATGGTGTTACATATGGAAATATTTTGGTTTCCAGGTCTGGTTTCTGGTGGGAAAATATAATTTTCAGGTAAAGATTGAAGATTGGACCAACTTGAAACAAGTTTCTCCATAGCTTTTGATGTGATTAATTCTAGGTAATAATAAAAACATATGGAACTCTAGCTAAGTCTTTGATGCAACTCTACTATGTATATAAAGATTAATTCATATTAATTTCTATAAATATTTCATGGAATTGCTTGCAAGTTTCAGCATATATATAGGCCGGCCATTAATATTTAATATTTAATGGATCCACTGTGTAAATTATTTAGTGCACATATGATGTTAAGAAAATTTTATAACGAAATTTAATGCTTATACATTTCTTTTTGAAGATTAATTATTGAACAAATTGGGCACAAAATATTAATTATTAATTGCACTATGATTCACTGGATGGTATATATGTGTGTGTTGGAAGTGTTAATAATGAGTTGACAAAAAATAATAAAGTAATTAAATATTCAAGAAATATCAATTTGCAAGTAGCTATATATTTCCATATTGTAAAATATATAAAAAATTTTGCTATATTAATATTTGGAAACTTGCACATTGATTTGATCAAATTTCCATATAATTCTTAATTTTTTTTTTTCTTTCGTTAGCTATAAGCAGCAGCGTAACTAAGGGACAATCGTCTTTACGCTTCAATCCACTTAAAAATATACATTATATTCTTGAAAATATTTATTGGACGCATGTATTTAATAATTTTTTTATTTTTTTTAATAAAAAAATACTAATATTATTTTTAAATTAATAAATTATTTTCTTATTATATGAATGTATTCACTCACTATTGGTAAGTTTTTATCTTATAATTTTATATAATGAATCTTATTTTTTAAGTAATTCTTATAAATTTTTATTGAGTATGTCGAGATTAAAATTTTATATATAATTTTAAATATTAAAATTATTTGATTAATTCTTATCATATAAATATAAAAAATAAATAAAAATTTATTTAATTAAAAATATATTTTTATGAAAAATATAATTAGTTATTATTTTTTGAAAAAAATATTATTACAAAAAATTTTTAAAATTTTTTATTTTTTTTTATAAATTTTGTCCTTAATATATATATATATATAATTTTTTTTTTCCGCCCCTAGTAATAAGCCAATATCATTTGACAAAAATCTAGAAGAAAAAATACAGGTCATAGCCATTCATTTTTTTTTTTTTTTACATTATTATTATATTTTCATTTCATATGATGAGGAAGGTTACTGGTGTAATAGCTGATGGAAATGCTACTTCCCAAGGAAAAAGAGACAAGGAAAAAAAGACGAGGATGGCAACCGGCGGGATGGAGACTGGTTACTAATTCCCATCCCCACCTTATAAAGGAGAAAGATTTATACATAAAATATTAACTAAATATAATTAAAATATTAATATATCAAATAGATTAAAAATATGCAATACATAAAAATATGAAAAATATTTAAATAAATTGAATTCAATAAATATAAATTTTTTTAAGAAATTTTAATAATTTCATAAATATTTATGCATTTAAAAATTTATTATATGAATCAAATAATAATTTAAATAGACAATTTGCATGTATTGCATAATGAAATAAATAAACACTAATACAAAATTTTAAGTGATAAAATTTTAACAATCTCATAAATATCTGTGTATTTAAAAATTCATTATATGAATTAAATATAAATTTAAATAAACAATTTGCATGTTTTGTATAATGAAATAAATAAATACTAATATTTAATTTTGAGTGATGAAAATTAAAAATCCTAGTATATATATAAGGATAACTAAGTAATATAATTTTATAATAAAGATAATTATATAATATAATATCAAATTTTCATAATAATGGAGACGGAGATCTTCGTAAAATGAGTAATAAATTATCTATTTTCATCTATTTTCGCTAATAAAAAATAAATATTTTTTATGTCACGACCCCATCCTGGAATCATGACCGGCGCTAGGGAACGGGAAGGCGATATGCCACCGGAATCCGTAGCAAGCCTTACCTGAACATCAAAATATACTATATTCCACAATGACATAACATAATATTAAATAGAGGTACATCCTCTAACAACATCATCCTAAAATATCACAATCCACATAGATATAATAAAAGTGGGGAGTTATTCACCCACAACTGACAAATAAATTATTACAATTAACTAACATACCGGTAATTACAGAAGTACTAAAAGAAACAAAATTACATAATAACCTTAAAAAGTATGTACTCTGCGAAGAAAGAAACAGAGTTGATTCCTGAAGGGAGAAGTGAGAAAATAACCCTGAAAAATAATGAACAGGAGTAAGCGTTCGACTCTATGAGCTGATATAATTTAAATGAACATGCATGTCAATAATTATTTATATGAAATGTCATATCACAGTTTAACATCAGTAAAACAAACCAAATATATCACCTATGATGAGAATAGTCAGTGGAATCCACCATTCATCTATAATCCATAAACATAAATGGGGAGCCGATCCCCCTCCCTTGGCTTTCTTAAAATCCAAATACGGGGCCACGGTGAGTCTAACTCGAACTAGGCATCCCAACACTCTCTTATCCATATCCAAGGGCCACGATGAGACCAGCTCTAACCAGGCAAATCCCTGTAATAACATCATCATAATCGTTTCATAATATATCTCGTCAATTATCATCATAA
>CANXYC010245065.1:0-27516 GCA_948193065.1 Aleurites moluccanus | reverse complement strand
TTGGAATGGCAAAGTGACTTAGTGAAATAGGAACCTTGAATATGAAAGTAACATGTGTAACTTGCTTGAAATGGGTGTGTATATGTGTTTGAATGTGTTATGTTGACTTGAAATGGTATCTTGTCGGAGAGTTGGTGTGTTTTTAGGGGAGTCCTCCAAGGTTACGGAGAAGCTGGGCGAGCAGTAGCCACTCGGGGCCCGGAGGGACTTTTTGGGACTTTAGCGCTCGAGGTGGGTTTATAAATGTGTTTTTGCATTTCTTATTTAGGGTTCATGCATTTGAGCATATAATATGACTTTTAATCATATCGAACTGATTTTGGACCAAATTGGCCAAAGTTGCCCCTAAACGTGCCAATCGGCCAAAACCGGGGCTGCCGAAATGGCATAAAATGATCTAAAACGGAAACAACCATAAAAATCATTCTATAAATTGGTTTGGCCTCAAATCAAGCCCAATCATCTTATATATGTATATACTTGTATCTTAGATGTTAAAATTGCATTATATATTTTGGTAACATGTGAAACCAGAAAGTCACTGAAAAATGGGAAACGAACCCGTAATTTGGTAAGTCGCTGCGACAACGCAACTGGGCCCGACGGGCCAAAATTGTAAGTTGTATCCAAATGACTCTATACATGATTATATGACTATAATTTCTATCTGGCACCTCATATGAGTTATAATTGTTGCATTTCCATTATATTGGAACATTTGCATAGGATAACCTAACAGGGCTACTTCGATGGTGTAGCGGGTATTTCCATCAACGGTGTGCACACTGGTATTACTTGCCCTAGCTAGAGATAGGGATATGGATCTAGCCATAAGGATTGATCCTCCTTATGACATTAATATGGAAATGGAGATGTGGATGAGATACAGTTCTACTTAATTACTTGACCCAATCCTATTTACCTTATGCATTTGGGCCTTTCATTACATTGTCATATCTTATTATATATAAATGTCATCATATGCATACAATTATCTTCCCATAGATAACTTCCATCATAATTATAATTGTTACACTCCGATAAATTGATACTATATCTGATAATGTCATTCATACTCATATATATAAACATGGTGAATTAGTACTGCATCTCATGTTTATAAATCCACTGAGTATTTTGTACTCACCCCACCATGTTGAACCATTTCAGGGAAAGGAGAGTGAGACGCGAATACCCCAGCTACTCTTGATCTTCCAGTCGTGGTGTAGATGTATAGTCTTCTCCTAGTGTAGAAGTAGAATACTCCATGATATTATTTGTATATATATATAATTGAGTATGACTTGTGGATATGTAATTATGTATATAGTATGCTATGATGTGAGTGTATATTTTGATATATGAATATGCATGTATATATATCAATAGGGTGCAGCTGTTGTGGTAAGCTTGTATGGAATATTGGCCTATGTATGGATAGCATTATGGATAACTGTTAAATGACTTGTGATACATGAGTTGATATGAGTTGTATGAGTATGAATTGATGTGAATTGTGCATTGGAGGTTGAATTGGAATTGATATTGACATTAGAAGTGTTTTTGTGATGCTTTTATTTTGGGGTATGTTAATATTACAGGGGAGACTCTGTCCAATTTTCTGTAACTCAGGTGTTAAAAAAAATAGGACCCTAAAAATGATTAAATGAAATGAAAGCATGTAACTTGGGTTCTTTGTGGTACTGGTCATGTGAATTATTCCCGTACCCTAGGACCGTCATAGCCCTATAGTGTGGGTTGTGACACATTGTAATATACAACATACAATCAACGATAAAGGTTATAGTAAACAACAAAGGTATGGAACAAAGGTTGGTTCGGAAAGGAAAATTGGAGGGCCAATTAGCATGCTAATGTCGCTGGCGACAATAGCATTCAAATGGTGGGCCTATGGAATACAAAGCAATAGGCCAAAGACAAAATGAACTAGGCATTTTATCAAACACTTGGTGGCATGCAATGGCAAGTCAATAGGTTAGGTTTAGGTGTAAATTTGACTTTCCCATTTCAAGAAACAACAAAGCACATTGGCAACAATAACATAGGTATCAAATAATCAAGATTAAACAACACAAAATAAATCAAATTGGCAAACGAAACATGAATAAAAACAAGCAAAAATACAAAGGCAAGAATAGTACATTAGGTTTGGCCAAGAACCAACTTTCACCATAGGTTTCAAATGTTCAATTTAAAGTATTTGGCATGATATTTATGCAAATTAGACTCACCTAAGCCTTCCAATTTCTTTGAAAAATTGTTTTTCACCCAAATTCTCAAATTGAGCCAATTAGGGTAACTTGGTCAAAACTTGTGTTCTATACCAAACAATCCATCAATTAGTTACCTATTAACTTCCAATTGACATATTGTAACATCAATTAATATTAACTAACATTAAATCATCAAACCTTTCATACAACTTCAACCAAGCTAAACAATTTAGGCATTTTCATCAATTTGCATCAATTGATGCAATCTAACCTAAAACCTATCAAATTCAACCTTAATATCATCTAATTGAACCATTAAAACAAACAAACAAATTTCTTACCTTGGATGGGTGATGGAGCCAAAACTTTCAAGCCCTAAATCCTTGGTTTCCTTTACTCTTCCTTGCAAATTAATGATGGAAATGGAAAGAACTAAGTTGATAACCAAGTTTTCTATCAATTCTCTTAAGGAAATTTTGTGGGAAATAAAGAAAAATGGAGGGAGAATTGAAGGATGATGGTTCGGCTACTTAAGAACAAAGGAAGAAGATGATAGCTATTTGTTCTAAGTGTTGCTTAAATACAAAAATCAAATGGCAAATTATAACTTGATCCCCAAACTTTCATAAGTTACACTTTGACTCTAAATTCTTCTGTAATTTATTCTGTCAATTCTATCAGGATTTAGATTTCAAAGTGAGGAATCAATAAGCTTATTTAAATTTATAATTATTTATAAAAATAGTTTCAGAGTCATTCTGTAACTCCGACGGACTAATTTTCACTATTCACCTTAAAGTTCCTTTTATTTATAACTTTGCCATTGGTTACTTTTTCAGTGTTTCTAAATATTTTTCACTTCTTTCTTTTTACCAAAATTACACATGCTTTATGGTGGTCTTTTACCCCTGGTCCAATTCAAAAAATCTTCTATTGACCGGACAGATAATTTCTCGGCAGTGTTTCCAACACTGCCGATTTCCGAAAAAGTAACTAGTTCGCTTTCTAATTGTGTCTCTAAAATTATTTTCCATCATTTTAAGACTTTTGAACCATATACTGAGAACTAAATCATGCATATAAGTTATAACTTTCTAGGGTATTACAGTAAAGGATAAATTTATGCCCGTGAACAAACAAAAAGTCAATTTCTCGTATTTAGAAAAAGAGCAAATTCACGGCTATGATAAGAGTTCACGCCCATGAAACATCAAGGTTCATCCTCATCAAGACAATCACCTCTTAAATCCATTCTAACACTCACCAAAACAACTCTAAGATCAACTGACACACTCTAAAAAATGTTTATGGCAAAGGAACAATTCTATAACAACCAATCAATACAATATAAAACCATGGGACCATTAATAATCTCAAACAATCATGTAAATCAAAATCTTGGGTGTTACATTCTCTCCCCTTTAAAGAAAATTCATCCTCAAATTTTAAGAATTTACCTGAAGTCTAAAACAAATGAGGATGCTTGCATGCTCTGCTCACTCTCCCAAGTGCATTCCTCTATGACTTGGTTCTTCCACAAAACCTTAATCATTGGAATCTCCTTGTTCCGAAGTCTCCTAACTGATCTATCGATAATAGCCGTTGTAACTTCCTCATAAGACAAATCCGAACCAAGATCCAATGATTGAACTTGAAGCACATGCGATGGGTCAGATATATACCTTCGAAGCATCGAAATATGAAACACCGGATCCACACTATCAAGATTGGGCGATAACAACCGATAAGAAACTTCCCCAACCTTATCCAATATCTCAAATGGCCCAATGCACCTTGGAGATAACTTATCATTCTTGCCAAATCTTAGGATTCCTTTCATTAGTAAGACCTTTAAGAAGACCATGTCTCCAATGGAAAAGTGAACCTTTTTCTCTTTGGATCGGCATAGCTCTTGTGGCAACTGAAAGCCGTCTTCAACCTCTCCTTGATGATAGGCACTTTCTTTGTTGTAAACTTAACCAACTCAGGATCTGCAATGCTCTTCTCACCCACTTCATACCAACACAAAGGAGATCTACACTTTCTACCATACAAAGCCTCATAGGGTGCCATATGAATGGTCGAATGGTAGCTATTGTTGTAGGCGAATTCAATCAAAGACAAGTACTTGTCCTGATTACCTCCAAAGTCTAGAATGCACATCCTTAGCATGTCCTCTAGAGTATGTATAGTCCTTTCTGATTGTCCATCAGTATGAGGATGGAAAGCTATGCTAAAGTCTAATTAAGTGCCCAAAGACTCTTGAAGTTTCTTCCAAAATCTTGATGTAAACTAAGTGCCTCTATCCGATATGATCAATACTGGAACCCCATGCAATCTCACTATCTCATCAACATATAATTAGGCATATTGAGAAGCCGAATATGCAGTCTTAACTGGAAAAAAGTGAGAAGACTTAGTCAATCGATCCATTATCACCCATATCGAGTCATAACCATTTGAATTACTTAATAAACCAACCATGAAATCCATAGTAACTCTATCCCATTTCCATTATGGCAACGTGTCACGACCCGATCTAGCGAGCCGCGACATTCCTAGGGTGTGGGAGATACCGAGGCGACCAACACTTGTAGAACCCATCAATCACATCAATACCATAACAATATTGCAGCAGAAATATCTATACCCATCAACAATCACATAACAGTATATAAATGTACACTCACATATGCACTATTCATTTTGTTACTCTGTCATTCATTTTGTATCTTTCTATAAATACCATAATCATATCATTAATAATCTCCAATATTCCCATACATACATGTTCATACTCTAACTATACCATACATAGCCCATAGAGCAGCTAGGATATGAATATACAAATATTCAGTGTTTAAATATAATTACAGTATCTAAAAACTGCAGAATCTATAGAGAGTCAAAGGGCTAGGATATCTGCCTCCTGCTCTGCACCTGAGAGGGTAAACAGTGAGAGGGTAAGTATATATGATACTCAGTGAATCTAATATGCATCGACCAATAAAATAGGTAATGGAATATCAACAAGCAATAGGCAGATGAAATAAATAAATCAATCTGCTTAGAAACTTTGTAATACAGAATCAAGTATAGAATATGATTGTAAGTAAACAATCACATCAATGGAAAGTATATCACATGGATAAGATGTTAATGGCAGATATAGAGCCATGATATGCATAAAAATGTGTCAAGCAAAAATCACTCATATAAATAAACATAAGACGCATCAGGTCTTATGACTAGGACATCCCTTCCTAGTTCAGGGTACTATAAAAATACATTGTGCACAAAACTGACAGTATGAGCTCACTACCCTATCGGGGCGGCAGCTCTGTCAAATCACCTCAAAATCAATACAATTAATAAACACATCAATAAATACTATTTCAAAATAATGGCATCGATAAGTATCAATAACTCATCATCAATCAATTAAATGAGCATAAAGTCAATAAGACATCAATAATAATCGATTATACGATGACCAAAGGTCTAGCAACCAATAATGGGAACAAACATTAATTGGTCATTTACGGTAAAAAATTTGACACAATTGGCATGCCATTATCGTTGGCGAAGATGACATTCAAATGGTTGGCCTATGGATTTTGAGTTAGCCATTTTATCGAACACTTGGTGTACTACCAACAATAGACATTTTGGTAAGGTTTTGGTGCAACATTGACATTGCCCCAATTGTCAACAACAATACACATGAAATCAATTCCATAGGCATCAAATACAACTCAATAAACATCATCAATTGGATCAATTTGGCATGCAAAATCCATATGAAAAACAAGCACAAAACTAGGCAATTTTGCCCTAATTAGGTTCGGCCAACTGAGTTTTCAAAATTATCTTTAGTCATTTTGATAATTTCAAACCACATACTGAGAACTTTATTCACAAAAACATGACAAGCTTTTATAGGGTATTACATTATACCCTTATTAAAAAAAATTTGTCCTCAAATTTAAATATACATATACATATACATACAACTATATACGTCAATGATAGAACAAGAATGGATACTTGTCCCTCACGTCCTGCTCGCTTTCCCACGTGCACTCTTCCATCACCTGATTCTTTCATAGCACTTTAACCATTGGGATTTCTTTGTTCCTCAATTGCCTGACTTGTCTATCTACAATTTCCACTGGTAACTCCCCAAATGACAAGTCTTCATTAACCCTAATATCTTGTACCTCCAATACATGCGATGGATCAGACACATATTTCCTCAGCATGGAAATATGGAACACTAGATGAAAATGGCTCAAATTTGGTGGAAGAGCTAATCTGTAAGCCACATTGCCAATCTTATCAAGTATCTCAAATGGACATACAAATCTTGGTGACAACTTCCCTTTCTTTCCAAATCTCATAATACCTCTCATTGGTGATATCTTAAGAAAGACATGGTCACCAACTGCAAAATGCACATCCTTTCGCTTCGGATCAGCATAACTCTTCTGTCTGCTAAAAGCGTTCTTCATCCGATCTCTGATGATAGGAACCTTTTCCATCGTCTCCTTTATCAATTCTGGTCCCTCTATCTATTTCTCTCCTGGTTCCACCCAACATACTGATGATCTGCATTTCCTACCATATAGTGCCTCATATAGAGCCATTCCAATAGAAGAATGGTAACTATTGTTGTAGGAAAACTCAATCAGTGGTAGATACTAATCCCAGTTACCCTTGAAATCCAAAACTAATAATCTCAGCATATCCTCCATAGTCTTGATGGTCCTTTCTGACTGTCCATCGGTCTGAGGATGGAAAGTTGTACTAAACATTAACTAGGTACCCATAGCTTCCTAGAACTTATACCAAAATCGAGAGGTAAATTGCATACCCCTATCCGATATAATCATCATTGGCACTCCATGAATTCGTACTGAGGTACAGAGTAAGTAGTCTTCACTTCAATGAAATGAGCAGACTTTGTCAATCGATCTACAACAACCCATATGGAGTTATAACCCCATATAATCCTTGGTAAACCGACTATAAAATCCATAGTAATCTGCTCCCATTTCCATTTCTTGATTCTCAATCATTATGGCCTTATCCACTAATTTGAAATATGAGTCAAACTCATGAGCAGCCAGCACACGAAACAATGGAGGAATCAAACCTCTCCTGAAGCGCTGAATTCGAGCAGCCTCTATAGAAACCAATGCTGGAACATACTTACCTAGTTAACTAAACCTGCTAGCATACTCCGATATGCTATCATGTCCCATTTTTAGAACATGATGGTCCTAGGATGCAGTAGATGCCAGAGGCGACTAGCACCCATAGAACTCAGTACCACATACTATTTTCATATACTATCTCATACTTAAATCATTTACTTAATTAATATTCATTCTGACATTTTGTAATCTGTCTATAATTCATTCTGCAATTGGCCGTAATTACCATCATCTCATGCCATAACATTAATTAAACTCCATATTATGCCATAATATACATATCTAAAGTATAACTATGTCATTATACACACCATGGAGCAATTAAAATATACATACAAAATATAGTATTAAAATAGAAACAGTAGTCGGGAATCTGCCTTCTACTTTGTACCTAGAAAAGGGGAAATAATGAAAGAGTGAGTATAAAATACTCAGTAAATCTTATATGCATCGACCATAAGAAATGGATGGAATTTCAATATACAATAGGCAGATAGTCAATAAATATTAATCTGCTCAACAATATCTGAATATGGAATCAGAATATAATGAATGACTATAGAATCAATAAACAGGTCAATGAAGCTATATCACATAGATAAGACATATAAAGGGCCATGAAACTCATATCACATGTAACAATCATGTATAAATATACATAAAACTAATCAGGTCTTATGGCTAGGACCGTTAATCCTTCCCAACTAAGGTATCATTATACAATGTACACATTACCGATGGTATATACCCACTACCCCGTCGGAGAGGCAGCTCTGTCAAATCTCATTGGAATCAATAAGATCATGAAACAAGTCAATCAATATCAATAAACAATAATGATTTCATCAAATAATAGTAGCTCGTGAATTTACTCAAACGAGACTGCAATTAGGCAATGGATAATCAATAAAAGGAGCAATAAATAATGGTATTACGAATAGCAATTAACCTTGGAATAAGTCAAAAGTTGGATAATCAAAGTCAAGAAGTTGGCTCAATTAGCATGCCAATATCGCTGGCGATGATGGCATTCAATTGGTAGGCCTATGGATGAAACAATAGTAGGCCTATGGCAAAATGAACTAGGTATTTCAACAAACACTTGGTGTGCAACATTGAATGGACAATTTGGCAAGGTTATGGTGCAACATTAACATTGCCCATATAATCAACAAATAACTCACAATCAAGGCAACACAATAGGTATCAATTATCCAATAACAAACATCATCAAAAGGATCAAATTGGCTTAGAAAGCATGAAGAAAAACAAACAAGTTTCCATTAGGTGAATAGTATCCAATGGTTTGGCCAAAAGGGGTTATTTAAGGGAGGTTTCCAATTCACATTTTAATGCAATAGGCATGTCAAATGATGCATATTAAACTCACCTCACACTTCAAAAAAGCTAGGAAAATTGATTTATCACCAATTTCTTCAAAGAAGGCAAAATTGGTAATCTTTAAAATCATTGTGTTCTATACCAAATTAACCACAAATAATCCATCTATTAGCCATCAATTAACATAATCTAACCTTAATTAACATTAACTAACACTAGTTCAAAGATTCAAATCATACAACTTCAATCTAGGGTTTAGAATTTAGGAAAAATCACCAAATGCATCAATCGATGCAAATTAACACTAAACCCATTCTATTTAACATCTAATACATCTAAATCAACTAATAAACTAAAGAAATCAACTTGTTACCTCAAATTAGTGATCCACCCAAAATTCCCCTTCACTTTATTCTTGAATTTCTTTGAGTTCCAAGGTAAGAAATGGATGGAAAATGGAAGAACAAATGTTTGATTCAAGTTTTTTTTTTTTAGGTTTTCTCTTAAGAAATGGCTTGGAAATGGAGGAAGAAATGATGGAGAGTGGTTCAGCCAAAGCAAAGGAAGAAGAAGATGGTGAGAAAAATCTCTAAGGCATACTTATATATTAAGCAAAATTGACAAATTACATTTAGGTCCTTAAACTTTTCAATAATTGGACTTTGACCTCATCTCCTTCTGTAATTTATTTTGTTAATTCAATTGAGAATTAGATTTAAAAGTAGGAACTGAAATAGCTTCTTTTTATCTATACTTTATTAGAAAAATAGTTTCAGAGTAATTCTGAAACTCAAATAGTTGGTTTCCCACTATACCCCTAAAGTTTAACTTATTTATGATTTTGTCATTACAATATATATATGATTCTTTACCTCTTGGTCTGAATCAAAAATTTATCTATCAACCGGACTGTTATTTCTCCGAACAGTGTAATTAACACCGACATTTTCTGGGACAGTATCTCAAATACATTCTAACTGTGTTTCAAAAATTATCCTTAGTTATTTTGGTGTTTCCAGACCAATAATTGGTATGCTATTGTTCAATTATAGTTGTATTTCCTAGGGTATTACATACGCTTATTTCCATAGTTTGAATCATTCGTTCAAACTTTATAGCTTTAGCCTCCTTTACACTTTCTAGGAGAAACTCATCCATAACCATAGTCTTAAACTGTTCCCAAGTAATATCCTTATTAGCCTAGAGTAATCCAGCCACACTTCTCTTATACTAATCTCAGGCATCATTCTACATCAAGTGGCCCACAAACTCCATTGTCCATCATAAAAGAATTGATTAAGTAATTGCAAAGGATATGAATGGTGTGTCCATTGAATTTGAAGCACTTTAAAACATTTCCATGCTTCATGGAATGGTTTTCCCTCCATTTGAGAGAAAGTAGAAATTTTAGTTCTTAATTCGGAAGTCTTTTGATGAGAGTAAAATTTCCTCATGAATTTATAATAGACTTATTTCCAAGTACTCAAAGAATTAGGTGCCAAAGTCATTAGCCAAGATTAATGTACAAGAAAAATACTGTAACACTTTAGTCAAAACCTAGAACTTGAACCACAAAGGGCAAACTCGAGCATTTTGACTTGACTTGAATGTTGTGAGTTATTATATGATTATGCTTGAATTTGACATGTATGAATATTTTATGATGTGTTCGTATGAGTAAAGGAAGTTTAAAGACAGTTAGGAAGCAATCGGAGAAAATTAGATTTTTGGTGAACTACGGGCAAAATGGTCATTTCACACCCTTTGAGTTTTTAGTAGAAATTAACATTATATTTGATGGTAAAAGAGAATATTAGGACATGAAAATCGAGGTGTAATAGTCATATGAGTTATCTTTGGAAGATTAAAGCCGATAGAAAATAATTACGGGAAAAGTTAATCGAAAAGAGATTCAATTTGAACTAGGGGTAGTATAGTCTTTTCCTAAGGAATATGGACTGATATGATGTATGCAAGTGTATGGTAACCATTTTAATTTAACCTAAATCAAACCATTAGATGTAAAGATCAAGAATTGAATGGTTAGTAAGCTAGGTTGCATATTCTTTACTATAGAATCAATGCATAGGATTATGGACTTGATATTTAAGTTGATTTTCTCCACCTCTTCTTCAACCTTAGCCATTTTCATACACCATTTTTCTCTTTCTTCCTTTCAAGTTTCGTCCACTTTTGATCTTAGTGATACCAAGTTATTTTCTTTTATTTCTTAATTCAAACTAGTTAATTCCATCATTCTAAACACAATTATAACCTTAGAATCAAAGAAAAATCAAGAAAAAGTGATAAATCAAAGCTTGGAAGATTTCAAAGAACTATTGAAGAAGTAAGTGTTTTTATCATTCTTTTGGTTTAATTTTGATCTTTAGGTATTCTTTGATGTTAATTTGTAACAAATATGTGTTTAGGTTGAAAGAAAACCAAAAAGCTAGAAGGAAACCCTAACTTGGAAATGTAAGATTCAAATGTATTATTTTGATGGAGTTTTGGTTTAAATGTGATGTATTTGATGTATTTATAATGAATTAGTAGCCATTTGATGAAAATAAGTTCATTTGATTGATTTTCTAGTTTGGCCGAAATGATGGTGTTCAAAAAATGAAATGATACTTTGGTGTTTAATGGGTTGGAATACTTGAATATTATGCATTTGATGTGTATTTATGTTGTTTGGATGATTGGTGTTGAAAAATGAAGAAATGGAGGAACTTCCATTAAGGCCGAACCATATTGAGTTTGTAGGTTCAATGGGTTAGGTTGACGCATTTAGGAAGGAGGGGTTTGAATATGGATTAATGGTGTATGTAATACAAATGTATAGGTTTCGATATGAAAGTAATGTTTGATATAAGTTACTTGGAAAGTAAACTTGTAATTAGGTGTATGTTTGATATGGAATGTTGAACTATGTATGTATAAATTCTTAACTTGGTATAATAGTGATGAATATATGAAATATAAGTCAAATGTAGTGATAGAAATGTGTTTGATGCATAAAGAATGGGAAAAAGTGTTAATTGTGTAATGTCATATCTATGATGTATATTGTGTATGCTTGATGTCTTTTGATGTGAATAAGGTATTTTATAATGTGTTGAAGTCTTACCAGAGTGTTATATATGGAAATAGGTGAACCGTCGGGTACTCTAATTAGGAGTGTCGAGCGACGGGCCACTTAGGGCCTTGGAGTGGTGTTTTGAGGAATAAAATGGATATTTTGCATTTAAGGTGAGTTTATATGTATAATCATGCATGATTTGCATCATATATCATATAATATATCATTTGGAATGATAAACCAACACTTGTTATCTTAAAGTACCTACAGTGCATTTTGATCCGTAAATAAGTCTACCGAAATGACCTAAATTGACCTAAACTTTGTCTGGTTATAAAATGAAATCTAAAAAGCCAATTGAACCCCCCACTTGGCCCAATCATCTATTTTTTTTCCTAAACTTTAAAATGGTACCTCATGGTCCACTTGAATCCATTGATAGCATAGTTAACCAGAAACTACTCCAAATCTCAAAACGGACCTGTAACGACCAGTGTCAATTGTGACAGCGCAATTGGGCCCCGCCAACCATTTTTATCACTTGACCTAAATTTATTTTATTATTCATTATGGATATATATATTGGATTGTTCCACCCCTATATGGGTTATATTTATGCTATTTTTATTGTTCTACGAAGACACACCCATATGGTATTATAACAAGGCTACCTCGATGGTGTAGCGGGTAATTTCATCGACCGTGTGCACACTGGTATTCGTTGGACCCTTGCTAAAGAGGGGTATCATATTCTCTAACCGTAAGGAGTGATCTCCCTTACGTACATTGGATTATGCACGATTGTGCTATTACAGTGCGATTGCACTTTTCATTGGACCCAATCCTGTTATATCATATGAGAGTTGACTCATACACTAGATATTCATATGGAAACTTGTTTCACCCCATAATTTCTATCTTATATTATTTCTACAGGTAATTTGTGAGCGATTATGATATTATGAATATTTACTGTATTTATATATATATATATTCACTGAGTATTTTTATACTTACCCCCATAGTTGTCATTGTTTTTCAGGGCCGTAGTGAGACTCGAATTCCATTGGCACTTTCTATCCTCGCCTTGGAATTATGCTACTTGTATCATGTAATACTTGGGTCTTAAACGGTATATGTAAATATTTGTATAATATTAGAGATTCTATGGTACTATAACCTAAAATAAAGGTATATATGTGTGTGCTTGTGTTTCTTTTAGTTTTGCATATAAACTATGATATGGATGTGTATGGGTTGATATATATATATATATATTGAGTTGATATTGGAGGTTGAGATGGATGTTGATAAATAAGTGATATTGGAAGTGTTTTTTGCATTTTCTACAGCGGGGTATAGTAATATATTAGAGGAGATGTTGTCAACATTTCAGTAGAAATATTAAGCTATACCCGAGTTGACCATATGAATTGCTTGCCATATTATACAAATAGTTGGGTTCTTCGTGGTACTGATAGTTTAGGCAATACCTGTACCCTAGAACCGTCGCGACTCCCAGGTTAGATCATGACAAATACCTCAATCTTAATTGATTTTCATTTAATCCTTGCAAAGTGAAGGTTTGAATGGTGGTATAAAAGTCTCTAATGAAATTGAGAGGATCTTCATTAGGTATACCATAAAAGGATGGAAGCATGCTATAGTGAATATTCTTCAACTCATAGTTTCTAACTGCTTCTCCAAGTTTTATGTAAGATGTGGATGTACCAATAATTTATCTTACATACTCCTTCATTGTGGATCATAGATTAGTCATGTTGTTATTTTATTGGTTTACTTTTACTTCCACTTCCTCTCTACAGTGATTCTCAACCGGCAGTTGATTGTTTATCTCCTTCAAGATTGCTGCACCTTCTTCCTCAAATTTAGTCTCAAAACACAATTGTTCGAAATTTAAAAGTGCGGTTCTCCTATATCTGCTTATCTTTTGAATGTTGTCAATGAAAGGCAAAAACTTTTAATGTTGAATTTGCCTACCTTACACAATTAAAATAAGCAAAAAAATTAAACAAAGTAAATAAAATAGAAATCTTTTTATTTTTTATTTTTTAATATTATTAAATTATTAAATTATTATTATTATTATTATTATTATTATTATTATTATTATTATATATATATTGGAAAAGATATAAGTTAAGACAATTAAATTGTAAATATAAAATGAAAGATAGAGAATAGATGACAAATAATTAAAGATGCAAAAAAAAGAAATGGAAATGAAATGAAAAAGATGATAATAAATTAAAATAAAAAAGAAATAGTAACTTTAATATCACAAAAAGACAAAAAAAAAAAAAATGGAAAAAGTCGAAATAAAGCATAAAATGGAAAAGTTAAAGCCAAGTAAAAATTGAGAATTACATAAGCCAAACATTGTAATTCAAAAAGCATAAATTCACCAAAATAAAACTTTACTGAATTTTTTTTTTAGATTTAACAGAAAATCAAAATTAACAAAAAAATAACAAAAATAACAAGAATATGAAAATAATAAAAAATCACAAAATTTTCAATTATACTGAAAATTACTTCTAAAGCCTTCTCCAGCAACAACATGGACATAAAAAATTTGACCAACCTAAAATATATAGGATTATGGTTATACTAGCTGCACGAGGTTATTGTAACGTTAATGATAAGGACACTCAAAATTATTCTTTATCTTGGAAGGCTTGCTCAGTTTAAATATAATTGAGAGTTGTTACAATTTAAAATAATAAAATAAAAGGAATAAAAGTCTTAAACACTTTAATCAAAACGTTGAGAGTTGTTTACAAGAAAATTAAAAAGAACTTTTAAGCAATTAATTTTAGAAAGAAATTGGCCAAAGAATTCAGTGACCTGTGGGTGAGAGAGAGTGCGCAATTGAGTGAATAAGAGTGAACAATATTGAGAATTTAGAGAAAATAAAAAGAAAAATAGCACAAATAACAAATAACAATTTAGGATTTTGGATAATATGTATGAATGGAATCTAGGGTCATTAACTTCTCTAATTGGATTTAGCATGACATGAGTCTATATCTAAAAATAAAGAATTTAATCTATATTATCAAATTAAAGAAACCTCTAATTTGAATTATGACTACGACCCTAATTTATTATTTTTAAAGAATTTATTAGTTTTTTTCTTGATTTAAATCCATACCATAGGTTTCAAGGTATCAAGATATACTTATCAAAATATAAATCTTAACATGCAACACCTAATTAATTTCATTAAATCGCCAAAACAAATGGTAGTTTGGTTCATGCTTGAATTAAAATCTATAAACATATTAATAAATTCAATATTATTCATTATAATCAAATAAATACAATTAAATAAATCATGCATTTAGGAGAAAATAATTCTTATTTTAAAAATGTTCAATTCTAAATTGAAACTTGCGACTATGACACATCAATCCAAAATTAATCCAAATATATAACTAAATAATGAGAAATAATTACAATTGATTGTTGCAATTTTACACAATGGAGAATGGGGATATTACTAGGTATGATCGTCTCGAATACCCCTTACAAAGAGTGATTACAATAGAAAATAATCCTAAATTAACTAATATTATTTGATAGAAAATAAAAAAGAAACAAAAAGGAAAATGAAGAATTAAGCTACTGTGTAATAGAAAAACGGTGATAATGAATAAAAGTAGTTATGTGTCTTTGTTCTAAATTGGTAAGAAAATCGGATCCCCCAGTTTTCTCATTTGTTCTCTTTATTTGTTGGCCAATTCACACTATTATTTCACTTCCATATTTGCTTGATCCTTGCCTTTAATTTGAGTTTAAATTCAAAATTATTTATGCACCATTTAACTGAGACAAATGTATTTCCATATAGAGCTCATACAGGCGTGACAGGAATTCTGCACGGGCTTGGATACTTGGACATTTGAATACACAGGCTTGTTAAACATGCAAGGGCGTGTCATGCTTTGGACTGCTTGGGCTGGATTGACTGAATGGGCATGACTAAGCTGCATGGGCATGAGTGGGCTGAACAGAAACAAACCCACAAGGGCGTGCAAGGGGTAGAAGCAGCCAAGCCCACACGAGCTTGCATGATGGAACATGGGCGTGCATGGCCAAACTTCACCAAGCTTACACGGGCTTGTACGGAGCAACATAGGCATGAAGCCTATTTTGAGTAAGCAAGGGCACGCAACCCATACAAGGTAATGCAAGGCGTTACCAAGCAAGCCCGCACGGGTTTGCAATTCATGCAGGGGCGTGTACAGGCTTAGCTTCTCACGTGCTAATGACGTGGCCTAAATTCAAGGGTGTATGGATTAGGTTTTAATTCGAGCTCATTTCTTATGCAATTTCTCACCAAAAATACCTGAATATAGGGTTAAAAATACAGAAAATTAGGGCCAATTTATTAGTAAAAAATTATTAAAAATACTATTAAATAATAATAAAAACTAAATAAAAATACTAATAATATTATTACTAAAATATGTAAGAAAAACATTAATAAAAATATGTCGATCATATATAAGTTCTAAAACTCCTTAGGCTTTATCATTCTGATTACTATTCTTTGGATCCTGGATTCCCAAGTTGAAATCGGTTCATTTCCCTAAAAAGAGTTTAGATCCCCATCTATTATACTTGGTTGTATTATCCGTTACAATATGACCTAATAACATATACCATAGTTATTTTAGACTAAAGTTTGAAAGGAACACACTTCACAAATGCTCAGAGCTATTATGTTATTATAATAATATGTGTATGGCAATAAACTATTTGAACATCTATTATGCGGATTCTCAATCCTAAAACTGATATTCTAAGAATATTTCACACTTATACCATGTTAAATAACAAAATTAGATTTCTAAAATCTAAGAATATCTGATCCTTTGGACATGAAATAATTTCTACCACAGTAGCCACTGTTAGACCATCCTATCCTGCTCCAAACTCACACTGCTTATTTGATCCCTCTAGAGAATTAAGCAAACCGCTTGAACTATTGAAACAAGGAGATAAACATACCTTAAGAAGGCTTGTCA
The DNA here is from genome assembly GCA_948193065.1 of Aleurites moluccanus. Taxonomy (NCBI): domain Eukaryota; kingdom Viridiplantae; phylum Streptophyta; class Magnoliopsida; order Malpighiales; family Euphorbiaceae; genus Aleurites; species Aleurites moluccanus. The sequence goes on along the minus strand of CANXYC010245065.1, from coordinate 10,592 downwards.
TTCTCATTGCGTTATCCTGTAACTCCAAGTAACTAAGTAATTAAGTTTCAACTATTCAAGCTCTTGACAATGAAAGAACTTTACTTATCAAACGACAATTGTCAGCTCTCAAAGACTTTATACTGCTTACCTTAAGCATAAAGATGAATATCTTTCCTATTTCCATCTACTTCTAAATCTAATTAGAAAAAGCAATTGGAATTATTCCTTATATTTCCTTTTGTCACAACCTTTTAGGTTATGACTTGCATATTTAACTACCTTATAAGCATACACTCAATCTCATTCATGTAGAAAACCATCATGAACCGAAAGAGTATAGAAATGACTTATATTAGAAAATCATGGCCCATCCCCACATCCAGAAAATTTAGTTGTTAGACGGATGCATAATCTCTAAAGTTAGTCTCTTTCATTACCTTGGTTCAAAACAACCGCCTTGTTATAACATACCTAGCAGCACAATGCCCAATCACACAACCCTCTGAACACGTGATTTTGCACCCCCAAGCAAACTTGGGTGAACCTAGATTGATTAGTAACTAATCGGAGATCAAAGTCGACTCTAAATAAGACAAACTGAATCGTGCCAAGCTGATCGACATCAACCAGAGGTCAAACAACTTTCAATCAGATTGGATAAGCATCAAAACGATCCTGGTGGCAGCCATCCTAGGCTTTGGCGGCAGTGCCAAGCCTAGCTGGTGGTGCCGTTAGTGGCACAAGTAGCCCTTGGCAGCACCGCCACCCAGGCTAGCTCTTGTTGCAAGTGAAGCCTCCTCCTACCACCAAAATAAAGCTCCTCTACCGCCAAGCTTCAATGCAGGTGCCACCAAACCTAGACTGTGAATCCTACATCAGTTCTCAGTCGAAATTTCCCTCAGATGTTTTCCTATAAATACAAGGCTCAATTTTCTTCGTAAAACATACCGACTCTCTTTAAGTTATACCAGAATAGCTAAGTTGAGTTTTTCTTAGTTGACTCTCTCTTATCCCTCTATAATGAGCTTTCTTTATTATAAGCGGTTAATTTCTCTTTGATTTCGAACTAATTTCTCCAACTCTCTTTGAGTGGGAGGAATAAAAGACCTAGAGTGATCTCTCTTTAAGTCAATCTAGAAGTATAGCCATCCTATAAATTGGACTAATCAAATCAAACTTGAAGCACACCATGGTGTTAATGTTCATCGAACCCAAAGTGGAACTCCGATCTAAGAGAACTCTAAAAAGGCATCTCCTGCGAAGCAAGGTATCGTATTCGTAAATCAATTAAAAGAACCATAACATAAAACCAATCTTGAAGCAAGGTATCATGTTCATACCTCGTAATTAATTGGTGAAAATTAATTAAAAGAACAACAACATAAAACCAATCTTAAAATAAGGTATCGTGTTCGTACCTCAAAATTAATTGGTGTAAATCAATTAAAAGAATCACAAAATCAATTTTTTCTTAAAATCTAATCAAATCTCCTTCGTAAGAAGGGAAAGTTGAGTGGGTTTTAATTCCCATTCAATAGGATATACAGGCAAGCTGTTTCATAACTTCAAATATAAAAACACCAAAAACTCTTTTTTTTTTCTTAAATTAATCTGTTTTAATGTTGTTTTAGGGAATGTGTGATTAACTTAGAATTCCCATTGAGGGATAAAGTTAACATCCCCTATTATTGGCTTCTTGATGTATTAAACCTCTTTTACTTTTTGTCCTTACTTTAAAGTTATATATATGCTTCATTCATGCATTCTATAATTGTTATCTTATATTTGTTCATGAAATCTAATTTTCATAAATCAATTGTTAAATGATAAGCCAAAATAAGAGTTATTGTGAATCAAAAACCTAGTCCTTGAGCTCAATCCTAGTTCGAAGAAGGTCTAGTGATTTTTATCCATGGGTTATGTTTTAGAGTGAAATTGGGTTTTCTTTCTTTTTTCCTTAAAAATGAAGATGGGGACTCTACTAAGTTTCAAAACAAAAGAATAAAGAATGAGTTTGCAAATGCAAGGCAAAAGCTGCCTTTAGCCTGTGGGAAATAACCCCCCAAATTAAGCATCTCGGTGCTCTGATGAGGCCTCACAGTTGGTAACTCCATTGGGGATAAACTTTTTCTAAAGTTAAAGAGGACTACTAATTGGTTTGAAAAAGAAAATGAATACTCTTTTTTGAAGTAACTTTTATTTTGGCTTTTTATTTAACTATTGATTTGTATGCATCACTTTGCATAACTAGTTACGAATCAAAAACTTTGGATAACGAGTAGCATCGACCTAGAAACTCACTTTGAGTATGTTAGGGGATAGGAAAAGCACCACCCTGTGACAAATATTCAATCTTTTTGAAGTGTAATAGGTAGTAGTACTGTTGGACCCATACAAGGCTCTTTGACTTATATGTAGTTAGGTATATCACTGTCCTAGTGTGATGGGTACCCTTTAAACCAATCCACCTAGCCTTAATATAATTAACTTAGATCTTGGACCTTAGGGGCCGTGAACCATAATATTGTTAAACTGACATCATGAAACCTTTTTCTCATACCATGGTCATGCATCCGTGCCATGCTCATTCTTCCATAATAGTTGGACCAAAAACCTTTGAGTCAAACCCATGTAAACCAAAAGTCTTTTACCCCATGACCCAACTAAGATGATCATACTATCTTAGATTAGGAACCCACTTAAACTGTAGTTAAACCAGACCTAACCTATGGTTCTTATCTTTTGTAGGTACCAATGGTTGACTTACCCGGAATTGAAGTTGGAATTATGCCCGAAGTTATGACCACACTTCTCACCACCCTCAAGAAATAGGAGGAAAATTTTCAAGTTGTCCTCAAGCCTGCCTTATATGCTCAACAAGCCAACTTTGACAAAGTATTGATTGCTCAACAGACTAGCTTCAATAAAACAATAGTTGCCCAACAAGCTAGTTTTCTAAATGTAATAGACTATGTGACCAATACCCTAAACTTCCAATATCAGACCATCATTGGTGAGATGAGGGAGATGATGAATCAGGATAGAGCCAACCCCATTAAATCAAGCTCATCAGCAAACACAAATAACACCCCTTTTATTTCCTTAAATCCTTTTCAAGGAATCTAAATTCTTACCTACATACTGATGAAGAGGTCTGAAAGGCATAATGCCATTATGCTTGAGTAAAATTGCCTAGTAAAGAAAAGTTGTAAACAAAATGACACTTCTGCTTCCAAAGGTATTTCATAGATAAGCAAAGGAGTAGCTACTATTAAATTGGAGAAAAGAAAATTTGCTAATTTAGGTAAACCTTTGAGCTTGGTCTACAAGGAAGCATTGGAAGCTAAGCTGATCACACCGTTAGAGCCAAGGACACCAACAAATCCTTTACCTAAAAACTGGGATGTGAGTAAGTATTATGAATACCACTAGGTTCAAGGGCACAAAACTGACATGTATAAGAAGCTAAGGCACAAAATCCAAGAATTGATTGATAGTGGAGACATTCTACCACCAGGGCCCAGGCCCAATATCACAAGCAATCCACTTCCAAACCACTAAGTCCAAATCAATTGCATCCACTCCTCCAAACAGAACATGATCATATCCCTTAGATTCGATCATATGAAGACCATTGTTGTGTGCTAGATCCTAATAACTTTGTGGATGAGCTCAATACTATAACCCAAAATGGAAGAAAACATATAAGCCACTCTCTTTGAGCAAGTTTTCGTGACTGAATGCAGAGTAGAAGTAGACCCTACAAAGCTGATCTAAACCACTCTTTTCCCACCACAAAATTGGCACTATGAGAAGATAACATGCCTTGATGAAGTCGAGCTAGAGTAATTCAAGTCTAAGTCATCCGAGTTGTCCGAATCATTCGAGTCATTATTTTTCTTTCCTAGTTTCTAAGTCTATAAAATACCTTTATGGTCTTTTTTTTTTTAACTTTGAATGTAACCCCATGATGATGGGGCTTTTGATCATAATAAAATGCTTGCCTTTTCCTCTTATTTTCTATTGTCAGACTTTCTATTTTTTGCTCCAATCAGAATGAGACATTAAAAAGAAAATGAAATAAACAAAGATAAAGAAGAACCAATCAATTTTGGTATAAAATTCACATCATGGCTCATTTTTCTAAGAAATTCTAAGGATTCAAGGACTATTTGCATAGGAACCTAATGACATAACAAAAATTGATCCAAACATTACAAATTCAACTTCCATTTTCACACCAACTGGGGAAATTCCTTAGTTTATGGATTGAAACAATTCTTCCAAATAAGATGCAAATCTAATATGCTAGGGTTATGCGCGAAAGTCAACACGATAAAGCAAAATGGATCAGAGGATATCATGATCAGTTGAACACCATAGATGAAAAAAAGGTGGATGCCTTGTATAATATTCAAGGTAATCAACAAAGGTTGGCCAAGTATTTCAACAAAAGGATGACTGACAGAGGGTTAGAAGAAGGAAACTTGGTCTTGAAGGAAATCAAAGCTCTGGTTCATGATCTAAGGGGAAAATTCTAACCTAATTGGGTTGGTTTGTACATGATCAAGAAGATCATGTCTGATGGAGGAGTCATACTCATAGACCTAGATGGGAATGAATTCTTGAAGCCATGTAATTTAGATCAGCTTAAAAGATACTTTGTATGATGAATTATGTAAACAGAACTACGAGGACCTAATTCTCCCAAAGGAAAATAAATTAATTATGTAAAAGAGTTATGGAGATTTGTAGGCAACCCACTTTGGGTATGGTCTAAAATATAATAAAATTATCATTTTTATGCCATAATTAACTGACTCTCACTCGTTAAGTTGAAAACTTGTTCTGGTGTCTTTTATGGCGACGATCCAGATTCGAACCTAAGGTATATCGGTAAGTATTAACCAAACCAAGAAAAGGAGTCACCACTCGATTAAAGGTGTAAAAGAGACCACAAATGTAGTGCATTTCCTTCCTTTAGGAAATAAGTTGTAACACCCGAAAATTTTTGAGCCTCAACCGAGTCACTTTTATGACACTATCTCGAAAAAAGCGGTGTTAATTACACTACCAGGGAAATAGGTCAGCGATGAATTTCAATATTTTTAAGAGTGACCTACACCTAAAATCTTATATAAATTTATGTGAATTTTCAGTGGAAAGAAAGAATTGAAAAGAGTTTGGGAACATTGAGATTTTAAAGAGTGACAATTTTGTAAATAAGTGAAAGTTTTAAAATCACTATGTATAAGTCAACCATAAGTCTTCCTCCACCATTGTTGTCTTCTTCTTTTCTTTCCCTTCATGGCCGAATATTCCTAATAGCTATCCCACCCATTTTTGCTTCATTTTACCAAGAAAAAACCATAGAAAATTTATAAGTCCAACCTAATTAGCTTGTTTCCATCAAAATCCAACCAAGAAACCAAAAGAATTCTTGTGATCTTTGGAAGGAAAATTTTGGTCACTATTTATCAAGTTGGTAAGTTGTTGTTTTCTTTTAATTTATGGTTTAATTAGTTGAATTAGATGTTAGTTAAGAGGGTTAGTGAAGTAGATTACACCATTTAAGCTAGTTAGTGAATTTTCCCATTTGGAAACCCTAAATAAGTTATGTCAATTTCCATATCTTGAGTTAGTGTTAGTATTAATTTTAGTTATAATATAGTTAATTGCATCCATTAGATGCTAATTTTGTGATTTTTTTTATTGTAGAATATTGTTTGGAGGAAGATTGTGCTTTTTGCCTTTTATAGGCAAAATTGGTGATCAAGGTGCAAAGTGTGCTATCTAAGGCATTTGGTGACTTTCATGTGCTATAAATTACATGTGTTTAACCTTCAATTGAACTTTGGAAATCCATTGAATTATTATTGTTGTGGCTGAACCTTAGTTGACCTATTGCCTTTGAATTTTTCTTCCATTTTGTCTTGATTTCTATGTTTTATTTCATCTAATATTTGTTGTATTGAAACCTATTTGAGTTGTTGGTTATGTTGCCTACATTTTAGACTTGATATTTGATTTTTGGGCTGTGCTAGAACCTATCCAAACTTTGCCTAAACCTAGTTGGAATAGTGCACACCAAGTGTTTGACAATTTGCGTTCTTTATTTCATATGCCTACCAATTCAATGCCATTGTTGCTAACGACTTTGACATGCCAATGGTGCTAGCGTAAATGGCATTGGACGACTTTGTTACCTTGTGACCTATATATGTTTATTTCATATATTGTTCATGATACCAGTGAATTGTACCAGTAATATTTTTTTTCAACTGACTAGTTAATATTGTCAGAGGAGTAGGGGTCATGGTAGAGGCTCTACTGGATAGTTGGTAGCGGGTTATTCCCAGGGCTCTTCTAGACCTACATCTTAGGCATTCACTGTGCCTACTTGTGAGCATTATGGTAAACGACACAGAGGAGTATGTTGGAGTAAGACAGGAGCCTGTCTTAGGTGTGGCCAACAGGGCCATTTTGTCAGAGAGTATCCTGGGTGGACAGATTGGCAAGCAACAACAGTAGTATCACAACCCATGGTTCAAATGAGTCAGAGTAGGAACCGAAAGACAGCGGGAAGAGGCAGAAGAAGAGGATAGGGTCCTAGTGGCAGTCAAGAACCATCTAGTAGAAGTTAGGGTCGAGTCTTCAATATTACCCCGCAGGAGGCTCAAAAGGCAGATAACACAATTACAGGTATACTTCCAGTTCAGAATGAGCCTGCTCATATTTTATTTGATTCTGGTTCTACACATTATTTTGTGTCACCGGTGTTCGCACCAAAGTTGCATAAAGAGAGGCAGTTACTGAGGGTTCCACTAGAGATCTCGGCTCCTATGGGAGAGAGTATAGAAGTTAGATTCTTCTATCCAGACTATATTGTAGAAATTGAGGGTAGAACACTGTGTGCTAATCTGATATAGTTGACAATGTTGGAGTTAGATGTGATATTGGCATGGACTGGCTTACAGTTCATCGGGCCATAATAGACTGTTATGAGAAGCAAATTAGATTTCAACCAAAGGAGAAAGAAGAGTTCGTGTACCAGGGTGATAAAAGTAGAACTGATATCAGTTTGATTTCAGCCATTGGAGCTAGGAGATTGTTACAAAAGAGATATCATGCTTACCTGGCTTATGTTATTGATATTCAGAAGGCTCCGGCGGGGATAGAAAAAATTCCAGTAGTCCGAGAATTTCCAAATGTATTCCTTGATGATTTACTAGGGTTACCTTCAGAGTGGGAAATTTAGTTTGAGATAGAGGTTTATCCAAGCACTAATCTGATATCTATTCATTCGTATAGGATGGCACCTACAGAACTAAAGGAGTTGAAGGTGCAATTACAAGAGCTTATGGATAAGGGTTTTATCAGGCCGAGCAGTTCACCCTGGGGTGCTTTGGTTCTATTTGTGAAAAAGAAGGATGGTTCCTTACGAATGTGCATTGATTATAGGCAGTTGAATAAGGTGACAATGAAGAATAAATATACATTGCCACGGATTGATGACCTGTTTAATCAGCTGCAAGGAGCCAATCATTTTTCTAAGATTGACTTAAGGTTTAGGTATCATCAGTTAAGAATTAAGAAAGAGGATATACCTAAGATAGCTTTCAAGACTTGGTATGTGCATTATGAGTTCCTAGTGTTATCGTTCGGGTTAACAAATGCACCATCGACGTTTATGGATCTTATGAATCGGTTCTTCAAACCCTTTTTGGATAGATTTATCATCGTATTTATCGATGATATTTTGATTTATTAGAAGAGTGAGGAGGAGAATGCAAAGCATCTAAGGATAGTATTACATATATTGAGAGAGCACCAATTATATGCCAAGTTATCGAAGTGTCAGTTATAGCTCACAGAAGTGTGCTTTCTGGGACATGTTGTTAGTAAGGATGGCATTAAAGTTGATCCTAAGAAGGCATAGGCAATAGCTAATTGGCCTCGACCAATTAATGTTACAGAGATCCGTAGTTTTCTTGGAATGGCAGGTTACTATCGACGGTTTGTTAAGGATTTCTCCAAGATAGCTAAACCATTGACCAAATTGACCCAAAAACAGGAAAGGTTTTTATGGACTGAAAAATGTGAGAAGAGTTTCCAGATTCTGAAGTTGTGTCTTACCACTACTCCAGTATTGTCATTACCAACAGAAGAAGATAGATTTACTATGTACTGTGATGCATACAGAATCAGTTTGGGATGTGTACTGATGTAGAACAAAAGGGTGATCTCCTATGCTTCGAGACAGTTGAAGAAGCATGAAATGAATTATCCCACACATGATCTAGAAATGGCAGCAGTAGTGTTTGCATTAAAGATCTAGAGACATTATTTGTATGGGTCTAAATGTAAAATTTACACGGATCATAAAAGTCTGCAATATATTTTGCAATAGAAAGATCTGAATCTTAGGCAACGTAGATAGGTAGAGTTGCTTAAGGACTATAATTGTGAAATATTATACCATCTGGGAAAGGCAAATGTAGTAGCAAATGCACTAAGTCGGAAGTTAATGGGTAGTCTTGTCACGACCCAAATTAGGAAGCCGTAACAATCCAAGGTTACGGGATCCGCCCGAGGCTACCAGTACCCCGATGAACCCCTAATACAATATATCTAATGCTCATAACTTTATTAATTGTAAAAGCTCATATATCATACAAATTCATTCATATTATACTATATTATATTTCATGCCAAATCTCATACCTATACATTATGCCGATGTCCTGCCGAAAATCCGGCAGAGTTTCCTCTGTATTTTCAACATGCCAATTTATCAATTTATCAATTAAACACTTCCAATATCATTTCCCAACTCAACTCCATCTCTACATCATCAACTCATCTATACTTCTCAATTCACAACATAAACCATTTTCATATCATACCTGTTATAATACCCAAAATAGGTAACTATATCAACATCCACACATAGATAAATACATACATACCAAATCTAATTACTCGTACTTTAGATTACAGTACCATGGAGCTACTAGACAAATTTTTGGAATGAAATAGATATGTCAAAATGTCCACGGCGGAGAAAGAGGAGTCTATGGAACTCGGACCACACCGTCACCTGAAAAGATTTAAAGCTACGGGGGTGAGTATAAAATACTCAGTAAGTAATTATATACAAAAATGCATGAGAAATATATATACCATTTAAGCTGAACATAAACCTGACAAGGGTAGTAGCAATATAGCCAAGGATAGAACCAATAGTACTGAAAATATGTGGTACAAGTGATGAACTATAAGAATGGCATATGAAATGTTCAAAATATGGTGAACGATAATAACATGTAGTATGAGTCACATCACATATGATACAACAGGTAAATAGGGCCAATATGTCCAATATGCACAATTGTGCTAACCAATATATATATATGGCGCAATAGCGTGAAACCAATAGTTACATAAGAATGATCGGCTTTTACGGCTAGAGAATATAACTCCCCTCTCTAGCAAGGTTCAAATAGATACTAGTGTGCACACGGTCGACGGGTAATCCCGCTACCCCATCATAGTAGCCCTATTATGTTATCATAAGCAAAAGTCTCATATAATGGATATAGGATCACAAATATAGCTCAATTTCACATATAACAACTCATTTTCAGATTACCAATATCCCATAGGCATTTTGGCCAAAGTTAATAAACGGGTCCACCGGGGCTCAGTTTCGCTGGCACAAATGGCAAGTCAAATTACGGGTCCGTTTTAGTATTTTTGAGGAGTTTCTGGTTCTCTATATTAGGAACATATTTAGGTAGACTATTTGATATCAATTTGAAGCTTAGGGATAGGGGAAAGGATTGGGCTAAGAATTGGGTCAAAACACTTTCTAGGTTTCGAATTATAATAGACAGAAGTTTAGGACAATTAAGTTCAGTTCGGAGGGTCATTTTATGTGCCAATTTGACATTTCAAATGAAACTAGGGTTTTTAAGTATCCAATCAATTCAAATGCATATGTTATGCCATATGATGTATAAATGCACTAATTGTATATAAAAACTTACTTCCAAAATATAGCTAAGGCTCAAAGCTTTTAGCTAGCCAGTCGACCCCCTAACGGATGCGGCGACTGTCCGACTTGTCTCTTCCTCGGGAGACTCGCCTATATTTATATATATTCTCTCTGTAAGGATTCAATCATCATATATACACACAATACACACCAAATTCACATATATTCACAATCAATGGTCACATTTCCTATCAAATGACAAATTTACTCTTTTTGCACATATAGGCCATTCGGCCAAAGCCAATCTTTGACTACCAATATTTAAACTTCATATTCCTTGTACAACACATAAATTAATACACATATTAACATATTAAAGCAAGTTTGGGCTTACGTTCAAGCCTAGGTTTCATGCCAAAGCATTTTGAACTTTATAGGTCATAAAGACCTAAGCTCAATTCAAACACAAATCAAGCATACCAATTTCTTCCTATATGCTTCAAATACTTACCAATTAAACATATTACACTTAATTATCAAATTATACACATAGTTTATCTTATAAACCCTAACCCTAGGTCACTATCCATTCGGCCTAAGGGTGTTAGGTCAC
>CANXYC010244887.1:0-19375 GCA_948193065.1 Aleurites moluccanus | reverse complement strand
ATTCAACTTTTTGAATTTCTTCCATCCAAAACATGTTTTGAACACTAATAAACATCAAAGAACACCTTAAGAACATATTTGAATCAAAAGAATCACAAAATCAATCACTTACCAAAAGTTCTTCAAAAACTTCAAAGCTTTGATTCTTAGCTTTTTCTTGTTTTTCCTTAGAATCTAAGGTGATATTTGTGTTTACAAGGATGGAATTAACTAGTTTATATCAAAAAATGGAAGAAAACTATAAGTTTTAATGGTGTTCAATGGTGGCCGAACCATGGATGGAGGAAGAAAGAGAAAATGGTTGGTGAATATGAAAAGGAAGATGAAGAATGGTGAAGTGGTGGGAAAAATCTAACTTAAATATCAAAGGCATGATTCAATACATTAGGCTTATGGTATAAATGGTGAAACCTAGCCATCCAACCATCCATTTCTTCATCATTTCATCCAATGGTTAGATTTAGACAAGCCTAAAATGATACCATAAGCTTGCATATACCATATAAGTCAATATTCCAAAGAAAAACACTAAACTACCCTTAGTTCAAATGAAACCTCTAAATCAAGCAGCTTACCGGAAATTATTTTCTATTGAGTTTAATTCTCCAACAAAACTTCAAATAAATAAAATATCATCATTTTCATGTCCTAATATTCTTTTCTACCTTCAAATATCATGTTAATTTTCATAAAACTCGATGGGGTGTGAAATGATCATTTTGCCCCAGTTCACCAAAAACTCAATTTTTCCGGATTTCTTCCTAACAGCCTTTAAACCACTTTTATAAGTGTAATACTTCCTAAAACATGCATATACACTCAATTCATACATAAACATGCATTAATATATAACTTTTAAACAAAGAAAGAACCCTTTAGGTTTGCCCTTTAGAGTTATAGTTCTAAGCCTTATCTGAAGTGTTACAGTTTATCATTGTCTTCATTGATGATAATCTTATCTATTTTAGGAAAGGAGTAACATGAAGAGCATCTTAGGATCACATTACAGATTTTGAGAGAGCATTAGCTATATGCTAAATTTTCTAAATGTGATTTCTGGTTAACTGAGGTAGCATTTCTTGGACATGTTATTAGTAAAGATGGCATCAAAGTTGATCCTCAAAAAGTGGAAGCAGTATCTAATTGATCACGACTCACTACAGTGACTGAGGTGAGGAGTTTTGTGGGATTAGCTGGATATTATCGGAGATTTGTTAAAAACTTTTCAAAGATAGTTTCTCCTTTAACCAGGTTGACTCGGAAACAGGAAAAGTTTCATTGGAGCGAAAATTGTGAGAAGAGTTTCCAGACTCTTAAGACTTGTTTGACTACTACTCCATTATTGACACTACCTATAAAGACTGGTACATTTGCCATATACTGTGATGCATCTAGAATTGGCCTGGGATGTGTGTTTATGCAGGATAGGAAAGTAATTGCTTATACTTCATGACAGTTGAAGAAGCATGAAATGAATTATCCTACTCACGATTTGGAAATGGCTGCAGTGATTTTTGCTTTAAAGATTTGGAGACATTATCTTTATGGGGTGAAATGCGAAATATATACAGATAAGAGTCTTTAGTATCTACTATAGCAAAAAGAACTGAATTTGAGATAGAGATGATGGGTTGAATTGTTAAAAAATTATGATTGTCAGATTTTATATCACCTAAGGAAGGCTAATATGGTATCAAATGCACTTAGCAGGAAATCTATGGATAGTTTAGCACATATGACTGTTACAGAAAAGCCTCTAGTGCAGGAGTTTAGGGAATTAGTAGCAATGGGATTAACTCTGGATTTTGAATTACAGGGGCAGGAATAGGTGTTGATAGCACAATTTCAAGTTAAACCATTGTTATTGGATGAGATAAAGAATTCCTAGAATAAAGATTTACAGCTAGTGAAGATTATGGAGTTAGTTAGTAAATGTAAGGCTCCAAAATTTACAGTTAAGGACAATGTATTGAAATGTAATGACATATTGTGTGTACCTGACTATGATGGGTTAAGAAGACAGATTATGGAGGAGATCTATTATGCTTCATACACCATTCATCCCGGAGTGACAAAGATGTATCATGATATGAAGAAGCATTATTGGTGGCCTAATATGAAAGGTGATATAGCTAAATTTGTGTCTACTTGTTTAGCCTGTCAGCAGGTTAAAGTAGAACATCAGAAGCCATCTAGCTTACTACAGGAGATTCAACTACCATAATGGAAATGGGAACAAGTAACTATAGATTTTGTGGTTGGCTTGCCAAAGACACAGAGAGGCTATGATTCTATTTGGGTGATAGTGGATAGGTTGACAAAATCATCTCATTTTCTGGAAGTAAAGATCACTTATACAGCAGTTCAGTATGCCTAGCTATATGTTGATACGATTGTTAGACTACATGGTGTACCATTAGTGATCATTTTTGATAAGGGTGCTCAGTTTACTTCTAGATTTTGGCAAAAATTTCAGGAGGCATTAGGTAGTATGCTAAATTTTAGTACTGCATTTCATCCACAGAATGATGGTCAGATAGAGAGGACTATTTAGACTTTAAAAGATATGATGAGACTCTGTGTGATGGACTATAAGGGCAGCTGGGATCATTATCTGCCATTGATAGAGTTTGCATACAACAACAGTTATCACTCCACTATTAATATGGCACCATATGAGGCACTGTATGAAAGGAAGTGCAGATCTCCTATATGTTGGGTAGAACCTGGAGAAAGATAGTTAGAGGGCCCTGATTTGATTAGGGAGACAATAGAAAAAGTGCCCATGATTAAGGAAAGAATTAAGATTGCCTTCAGTAGACAGAAGAGCTATGCTGATCCTAAGAGAATGGATGTGCAATTTAGTGTAGGTGATCATGTGTTCCTTAAAATTTATCCAATGAAGGGAGTTATGAGATTTGGAAAGAAAGGAAAGTTGTCACCTAGATATATGGGTCCTTTTGAGATTCTAGACAGAGTAAGAAATGTGTCCTACAGAAAAGCACTACCTCCAAATATAGGACATATACATCTAGTTTTTCATATTTCTATGTTGAGGAAATATATATCAGATCCATCCCATATTCTTCAGCTATAAGATGTAGAGATAAATGAAGATTTGGCTTATGAGGAGGTACCCGTTGAAATAGTTGATCAACAAATTAGACAGTATTCCTATGGTTAAAGTCTTATGGAGAAATAGGACAGTAGAGGAATGTACTTGGGAAAATGAGGCTGAGATGAGGCACAAATACCCCTCCTTTTTTCATGAGTCAGGTTTCTTTTCCACCTTATTCCATTAAGTAAATTCGAGGATGAATTTAATTGTAGGGGGGGTAAAATGCAACACCTCAGATAAGGCTTAGAACTTGAGCTCTAAAGGGAAAACCTAGGAGATTTGTCCTTTCTTAAAAGTTATATATTAATGCATGTTTATGTTTAAATTGAGTGTGTATGCATGTTTTAAGAAGTATTACATGAATAAAAGTGGTTTAAAGGCTGTTAGGAAGAAATCGGGAAAAATTGAGTTTTTGGTGAACTGGGGGCAAAATGGTCATTTCAAACCCCTTCAAGTTTTATGGAAATTAACATGATATTTGAAGATAGAAAAGAATATTAGGACATGAAAATGATGATATTTTATTTATTTGAAGTTTTGTTGGAGAATTAAACCTGGTAGAAAGTAATTCCCGGCAAGGTGCTCGATTTAGAGGTTTCATTTGAACTAAGGGCAATTTGGTCTTTTCCTTTGGAATATGGACTTATATGGTGTATGCAAGCTTATGGTATCATTTTAGGCTTGTCTAAATCTAACCATTTGATGAAATGATGAAGAAATGGATGGTTGGATGGCTAGGTTTCACCATTTCTATTATAAGCCTAATGTATTGAATCATGCCTTTGATATTTAAGTTAGATTTTTCTCACCTCTTCATCATTCTTCATCTTCCTCATCATATTCACCAACCTTTTTCTCTCTCCTCCATTGCCAAAGTGTCGGCCACCTTGATGAAACACCAAAACTTGTGATTTTCTTCCATTTTTTGATAGAAACATACTAATTCCATTAGCCTAAACACAAATATAGCTTTAGATTCTAAGGAAAAACAAGAAAAATCAAAGAATCAAAGCTTTGAAGTTTTTGAAGAATTTTTGGTAAGTGATTGGTTTTGTGATTCTTTTGATTCAAATATGTTCTTAAGGTGTTATTTGATGTTTATTAGTGTTCAAAACATGTTTTGGATGGAAGAAATTGAAAAAGTTGAATGGAAACCCCAATAGGAAGAACTTTAAATCAAATTGTTGTTTTGATGGATGTTTTTGTTCAAATGAGTTTTAATTGATGTGTATGATATGAATTAATGGTTAAATGATGGAAACAGATCCATTTGAAAGGAAATCTAGTTTGGTCGAAATTGATGATGATGTATAATGGTGTTGGATTTTGATGTTTAATAGGTTTAAAGGCTTGAATGATGTGTATTTGATGTGTTTAACATGAATTGATGATTAATTGATGGAAAGAAAATCATTTGGAGGAAACCATGTTTGGGATGAAACTTTGAGGTGCTTAAATGATGAATTGTACATTGATATTTAAAGGTATATATGAATGAATGTTATGCATTTGATGTGTATAAATGTTGTATGATTGATTGGTGTTGAAAAATGGATGAAAGGAATGATTTCCATTAAGGTGGAACTATATTGACTTTGTCACTTTAAGGTGTTAGGCTAATGCAATTAAGGAAGTGAAGTAAGTTTGAATATGGTTTAATGGCATGAATAATAGAAATGTATAAGTTTAAAGGTAGAAAGGTTGAATGATATAAGTACTTGAAAAACATACTTGAAATTTAATGTATGTTTAGTATGAAATATTGAACTAAGTGTTTGGAAGTTCTTAACTTAGCATTATAATGAAGAATGTATGAAATGTGAATGAAATGTGGTGATAGAAGTGCATTTGATGCACAAAAGGTATAGAAAGTGTCAAAAGTATGATATAGGGCCTTTGGTGTATAATATCTATTTATGTATGCTATTATGCTTTGACATGCTTTGATATGTGTTTTGATGTCTATGGTATTGAGTATAAGTCTTACCGGAGTAATTTGATTATTATAGGGGAAAGTTCCCAAGCAAGGGCCGTTGACGGCGAGTCTTAGGCCAATTAGGCCTGTGGAGTAGCATTTGGAGTTTTTGTCTGAGGTGAGTCCATATATATGATTCATGCATTATTCATTCATAAGTCATGCATTTATGCATATGAAATGATATCCTTTATTGAAAACCATTAATGATCCATTTTTGGGCAGTTTTGCTAAAATGACCTAAAATAGCATTGCCGAAATGCATAAAACTGGCCTAAACTTTGATTCTGTATAAAATTCATTTTGAAAGGCTTTTTGATGTCAAATCAAGCCCAATTGCCTATTATATATATGCATTTATCATCTGTATAAAGAAAATTCCATGAAAATATTGATTTGAAGGCAAACAAGAAAGTGCCTGAAAAATGAGAAACGAACCCGTAATTTAGGGATGTCAGTTGCGCTGGCGCAACTGGGCCCTGGAGGCCAAAATTTTTACATTGAACCAAATTGTTCCTTTGATCATTATAATACTATATGACATCATTTATGTCATATTTGAGACTTAATATTGATATGTTCATGCTATATGAGACATTTGCATAATATGTTATAACAGGACTACTTCGATGATGTAGTTAATAATCCATCGGCTGTGTACACAGATATATGTTTATATGCTCTAACCTCTGCTAGGGAGGGTGAAATTCCCTATGCAATGGTGTGATTGGGTGGAAATGTGAAGGAAGAGAAGTGAAGTAATAGTTTATTATATGATATGATATATTACAAATTTCTGTTATATTATATGCATTATGGTTCATGATATGTATTTCACCATTCCATCATCAATATTCATTATTTACAGATCTTTAATGGATATATGTGACTTTTTATGAATAATATTGCATACTCATATATATTGATTCACTGAGTATAATCTTATACTCTCCCCTCAGTGGTTAAATGTTTTCAAGACCTCGGTGAGGCAGTCATTCATTGGCTACATTACCATCAACCTTGGATCACAGATGTATGTATTGAGGTTACTCTTGTGTATAGAAGTTCCTTGGTATAATGTATATAAGGCTTGGACTGTCTAAGAGTTTAAATGTGATCAAAATGTTAACCAAGTATGATATCAAAATGTTAATGATGTACATATATGATATGAGATATGAATGTAAAGTTTGAAGTGCTTATTGAGTTGTGATTGATCAATGGAGGTTAAAATGGGATGTATGTTCTATTAGGAGTGTAATCTTTATTTCTTATGGATAGCTTAAGTTAGAGTTATAAAGGAAACTCTGTCAGTTTTTTTGTAAGAATCTTATGATGTTTAGAAAAAAAATTATTACCTAAAATGTATCATATATTTAAGGAATGGTTATTAATATCATTATTAGTTTGTAAAAGTTAAGTTAAATTAAAAGCATGGGTTCTTCGAGGTACTGATCGCTTTGGCATTACCCGTACCCTAGGACCATCATGGTACAAAATTGGGTTGTGACAGTTTGCCAATGTGACTTTGTGTTTGTTGAATTAGGCAAGTCAAATTTGCTACCAAACCTAACCTATTGGCTCGCCATTGTATGCCCACCAAGTGTTAGATGAAATGCCTTGTTCATTAGCCATTGGCCTATTCATTTACATGCCATAGGCCTACCAATTGAATGCCATTGTCGCCAGCGACATTGGCATGCCAATTGACTTACCATTTTCGGCCACCGAACCAACTTTTGTTTCATGGCTTTCCTTATTGCTAAACTTACTATTATTGATTGTATATTGCATATGGCATTGCCATTGAGTATATTGAATACTATACTGATTGATACCGAACCGATTGTTATTGTATTGAATGATATCCGGATGCCATTATTGCTTATGGTATCCCTCATTATTGACCCTGATATGGTTTGGCAGAGCTAGTGATTTAACAAGGTAGTGGGGAAATACTATCGACCTTGTGCATATTGTATTACTGAACCCTAGCTAGGAGGGGTTATGGTCCTGGCCATAGGGCCTGATCAGCCTTATACTCATTGATACTGGAGACCTACATGGTCCATACTGACTGATTAGAGATTGTATAATTTCTTTTCATACAGTCCATCCCATTATCTATCCTTCCATATGTAATAGAGCCTATATGACATTCTTTGGATTTATTGTACCTTGATATTTATTTTGTATACTGTTATTTCATTGACTGATTTCCATTGCTTATTTGATGCCTATAATTTATTATGATGCATGTAAATTCACTGAGTATCATCTATACACACCGTTTGTTTGTTTACCCATTTCAGGAGAGGAGTAGATTGATTCCTGTCTTCTATCATATCGGGATATCTACCACAATCTATTATGTATATTTCTAGATTACTGTATTACATTATTTTGGTGTTCATTATCTTGCTGCTCCACGGGTATGTACGGGTTAGCTAGGAGATGAACATTGTATATATATGATATTTGATGGTAAATATTGATTATATGATGATGCATGATATATGATATATGATTGTGACAGCCATTTGCAGAATGATTACAAAATGCATAAAAGAATGAATAACAGGATAACATAATGGATGGTAACTATAATAACTGAATATTATATTGAGGTTTATAGATTGTGCATATGGTACTGGGTTCTCAGGGTGCCGGTCGCCGTTGGCATCCCTCGTGCCCTAGGACTGTCGCGGTCAGGGAAATCGGGTCATGACAGAGGTGGTATCAGAGCCAGGTTTACATAATGTGAATCTAGGTTACAGATGAATAGTGACTGAATTATAGAGGAATAGTGACTAGTTACAAAATGGGGTAGAATTAAGTATACCATGGAGCATAGGATTTCCTTTGTCATCCTTTCTTTTTATCGTCTGTTATATGTCTTTATTCTGCATTTTTGTTGTATTCTGAGACTGTTTATATTTTTCTCGACAGATTATAGAAATGTCTGACAGCAGAGACAGAGATACCAGGGAGGTTGAGGTTGCCTCCAATATGTCCCTAATGAGGGAGATTAGTATATCAAAGCATCTGTCTCGATTCTGACGGACTACAGAGGACACAAAGAGGGGAGATGACCTATGGAGGGTGGAGATGATGAGAGGTTTGATGGAGTTGAGGAGGGAGATGTCTGAGATTAGGAGGGAGAGACAGCAGGCACGATTACCACCTGCTCCTGCAAAAGTACCTCTACCAGTAGTACCTGAGGTAGTGGCACCGACTCCTATGCAGCCAGTGGGGGCTCAGAGGGAGCCAGCTGCACAGGGATGCAGCAGAGAGATTGAAGAGGGCGGAGTTTCTATGTTTAGCTTTCTGAAGCTAAAATTACCTGAGTTTAGAGGAGATAGGGGTATAGATCCTGTTGATTTTTTGGAGGAGGTGGAGAAGGTAGTGAGGAGACTACTTTGTTCAGAGTTAAGATCAGTAGAGTTGGTGGGGTTGTTGCTTAAGGGTAAGGCTTGGATGTGGTTCTCGAGGCATAAGGAGACCAGGCTATATGGAGATCACCCACCTACTGAAGAGTTTCATCAGGGTCTGATTGACGAGTTCATCACTGAGGGTGTGAGGACCCGTAATCTGGTGAGATTTGAGCAGCTAGAGCAGGGGGACCGATATGTAGAGGAGTATGCTGAGGAGTTTATACGGCTGAGTAGATATGCTGCTTATATAGTACCTACAGAGGCTGAGCTGATTAGTAGGTTCCGGAGGGGATTGCATACTGCCCTGCATAATGCCTTGTTAGCTACAGAGTTCACTTCTTTGACTACAGTGATAGACAAGGCTACTCAGATGGAGGAAAAGTACAAGACTGAGAGGGCAAAGAGAGATCAAAAGAGGAAGGGTGGCCCAGGATCACAGGTTAGGAGGGGGGAGAGCAGCTCCCATCCTAGGCAGGCAAAGCCAGTGCCCAGATTTAAGCAGAGATCTATGGGTAATAGTCAGAGGAGGAGACTTCAGAGTAGGGGTCAACCAGTGGTTTAGTCAGCGCCTGCTTACTCTCAAGGTTCTTCAAGTCCGGTTACACAGGCACCCAACATTCCTGTTTGTGGGTTTTGTGGTAGGAGGCGTGGTGGGGAGTGTTGGAGACGGACAAGTGCATGTTTGAGGTATGGCCAGCAGGGCTATTATATTAACACTTGTCCAGTGAGAGTTGATTAGCAGCCATCGGTTACAGTTTCTCTACCGATGGTATAGGCTAGCCAGAATTTGGGTAGAAAGACTACAGCTAAAGGCTGAAGCAGGGGAGGTCAGGCTCCCAGTGGCAGTCAGGCTCCAGCTGGTTGGGGCTAAGGCAGAGTATTTGCGGTCAAAACTCAGGATGTCCAGAGATCGGATAATGTTGTCATAGGTACTATTCTGGTTCAGAATGAGATTACAGATGCCTTATTCTATTCGGGTGCAACTCACTCTTTTGTGTCACCACATTTTGCACCCAAATTGAATAAGGAGAGGAGGTTATTAGATGTTCCATTGACTATTGCTACTCCTATGGGGGATTATATGGATGTTAATCATTTCTATCCTGATTGCATTGTTGAGATTGATGATCATATTTTGCGTGTTGATTTGATTGAGTTGCCTGTGCTTCAGTTAGATGTGATATTGGGTATGGATTGATTGACTAGACACCGAACAGTAATAGATTGTTATCAAAAGAGGGTTAGATTTCATCCTGAAGAGCAGCCAAAGTTTGAGTTTCAGGGTGAGATTTGAGAGTTCCAAGTTAACTTGATATCTGCTATCCAGGCTCGGAGAATCATTAAGAAAGGCTGTTCAGCCTATTTGGCACATATGGTGGATGTAAAGAGGTCTTCTATATGATTGGATTAGACACCGGTGATTCAAGAATTTCCTAATGTATTTCCTAAGGAGTTGCCAGGATTACCCCTGACAGGGAGATTGAGTTTGAGATAGAGGTGCATATAGGCACTGACCCGAAATCCATTCCACCATACAAAATAACTCCAGCAGAACTGAAGGAATTGAAGATACAGTTACATGAGATATTGGATAGAGGGTTTATTAGACCTAGTAGTTCTTCATGGGGTGCATCAGTTCTGTTTGTGAGAAAGAAAAATGGCTCATTTAGGATGTGTATTGATTACAGACAGCTAAACAAAGTCACAGTGAAGAATAATTATCCATTGCCACGGATAGATGACTTATTTGATTAGCTGCAGGGTGCAAGCCATTTTTCTAATATTGATATGAGGTCTGGGTATCATCAGTTGAAGATCAGGAGTGGTGATATACCCAAGACTGCTTTCAGAACCCGTTATGGTCATTATGAGTTTCTGGTATTGCCATTCGGGTTAACCAATGCACCAGCGGCTTTCATAGATCTGATGAACAGGGTGTTCAAGTTGTATTTGGATAAGTTTGTTTTCGTCTTCATTGATGACATCCTATTTATTCCAGGAGTGAGGAGGAGCACAGGGAGCATTTGAGGATTGTGCTACAGACACTTCGGGAGCATCGGTTGTATTCCAAATTATCTAAGTGTTAGTTCCGGTTGACTGAGGTGTGCTTCCTTGGGCATGTTATCTACAAGGATGGTATTATGGTGGATCCTCAGAAGATTGAGGCAGTAGCTAATTGGCCCCAGCTTACTAGTGTTTTAGAGGTGCGCGGTTTTCTGGGTATGGCTAGTTATTATCGGAGGTTTATGAAGGATTTCTCCCGTATTGCAGCTCCTTTGACTAGGCTGATGAGGAAACAGGAGCGATATGTTTGGGCGGATGAGTGTGACTGTAGCTTCTAAACTCTGAAGTATTGCCTTACCAGTGCTCCAGTTTTGGCATTACCAGTTGAGGGGGAGAAATTCACTGTATATTTTGATGCTTCACGGATTGGCCTAGGGTGTGTTCTGATGCAGATGGGTAGGGTAATTGCTTATGCTTCTCATTAGTTAAAAAAACATGAAGCAAATTATCCGACTCATGATTTGGAGATGACAACAATTATTTTTGCCTTGAAGATTTGGAGACACTATCTTTATAGGTCGAAATGTGAGATATATACAGATCATAAGAGTTTGCAGTATATATTTCAGCAGAAGGGTCTAAATCTGAGGCAACACAAATGGGTTGAGCTTCTGAAGGATTATGACTATGAGATTCTTTATCACCCAGGGAAGGCCAATGCAGTGGCGAATGCTTTGAGCATGAAATTGATGGGTAGTCTTGCTCATATTGTGATTGGCAGGAGGCCATTGATTAGAGAGATCAGGGAGTTAGCAGATATGGGGGTAGAGTTGGATTTGGGTTCCTAGGATCGAAACCAAGCTCTGATAGCCCAATTTTGAGCAAAGTCACTATTGCTAGATGATATCAAAGTGGCTCAGGACAGGGATCCATATCTTTTGAAGTTGAAGGGAGAGGTACAAAGTAGTAGGATGACTGAGTTCACAATAAATGATGGGGTATTGAGATGTGGGAGGCGTATCTGTGTACTAGTTTGTGATGAGCTACATGATCGAATTATGTGATAGGCTCATTATTCTGCTTATAGTGTACATCCAGGGATTACTAAGATGTAACATGATCTTAGAGATATTTATTGGTGGCCAGGGATGAAGAAGGACATAGCTCAGTTTGTGCCAAAGTGCTTAGCCTGTCAGCAGGTTAAGTTTGAGCATCAGAAGCCACAAGTGCTACTTCAGGAGATAGAGCTGCCAGAGTGGAAATGGGAACATGTTACCATGGATTTTATAGTTGGTCTATCATGGACTTCGAGGGGATATGATTCTATATGGGTTATTATTGACAGACTGACGAAGTCTGCACATTTTCTGGAGGTTAAGACTAGCTATTCAACAGCTCAGTATGCACAATTATATGTGGATAAGATTATGCGTCTTCATAGAGTTCATTTGGTGATCATATCTGACAGGGGTACACAGTTCGCATCCCAGTTTTGGCTGAAATTTTAGGAGGCTATGGGTACCCAGTTACGATTTAGTATTGCTTTCCATCCGCATACTGACGGGCAGTCAGAGAGGACGATCCAAACTTTGGAGGACATGCTCATATTATATGTTCTGGATTTTAAGGGTAACTGGGATTATTATCTGCCAATGATAGAGTTCTCCTACAATAACAGTTATCACTCCTCGATTGGTATGGCTCCATTTGAAGCACTATATGGTAGGAAGTTCAGATCTCCAGTGTGTTGGGTAGAGCTGAGAGAAAAGCAGTTAGAGGGACCAGAGTTGATCAGAGAGACTATGAAGAAGGTTCCTATGATCAGAGAGCGGATGAGGACTGCCTTCAGTAGGCAGAAGAGTTATGCTGATCTGAAGGGCAAGGATGTACAGTTTTCAGTTGGTGATCATGTCTTTCTAAAGGTTTCACCGATGAGGGGAGTTATGAGATTTGGGAAGAGGGGCAAGTTATCACCACGATTTATAGGCCCATTTGAGATACTTGAGAGGATTGGTAGTGTGGCCTATAGATTGTCTCTTCTTCCCAGTATGAGCCACGTACATCCAGTCTTCCATATATCTATGCTGCGAAAGTATGTATCTGATCCATCGCATATTTTGGAGATACAGGATGTGGATCTCAGTGAGGATTTGTCTTATGAGGACATACCTGTGGAGATTATTGATAGACAGGTCAGAAAACTTCGGAACAAGGAGATCTCTATGGTAAAAGTCCTATGGAGGAACCAGACGATGGAGGAGTGTACATGGGAGAGTGAGTAGGAGATGCGGAGCAGATATCCATCCCTGTTCCAGCAATGAGGTATGTTCTATTTAAATTTGAGGATGAATTTATTTGTCGGGGGTAGAATGTAATACCCTAAAATATTATAACTATTATGCATGAATTTATTCTCAGTATGTGGTCCTATAGTCTTGAAATAGTGGGAAATAATTTTAGAGACACAGTTAGAAAGCAAACTTGAAACTTTTCCAGAAAGCAGCGGTGTCGGGAACACTGCCGAAAAATGAGCAGTCCAGTCAGCGGAAGAATTTCTGAAGTTGATCTGGGGGTAAAAGATGACCATAATTTATGTCTAATTTTGGTAAAAAGAAAGAAGTGAAAATCATTTAGGAACACTGAAAAAGTAAGTAATGACATTTTTGTAAATAAATGGAAATTCAAGGTGAATAGTGGAAAGTGGTCAGTCGGAGTTACAGAATGACTCCAGAACCATTTTTATAAATAAGTATAAATTAAAATAATCCTATTGACTCCCCACATTGATATCTAAATCCTGACAGAATTGTCAAAGTAAATTACAAAAGATTTAAGGACCAAAGTGTAAGGGATGAAACTTTGGGGAGTTAGTTGTAATTGTGCATAATAGTTTTTCTTTATATTTTGACTTAGCCAAATTTTGCTCCATTTCTCTTCTTCTCCTTTAGATAGGCCAAACCATTCTTGATCATTCTTTCTTCAATTTCTTCTTCAATTCTTAACTAAATCTTAAGAAATTTGATAGAAAAATTAAGTTTGCATCTAGCTTCATCCATTTCCATCTTCAATTTATAGATTGAAGCAAAGGATTTCAAGGACTTTAGTGAGGAAGCATTCGGCCATTTGGGTGAATTTGAGGTAAGAGTTTATTTGTTTAGTTTGATTGATGATTTAGATGTTATTTAGGTTCAATTGAATGGGTATGATAGTTAATTGCATTAGTTTATCCAAATTTGATTAAATCCCTAATTTGAATGGTTGAATTTGAAGTTGTAAAGGATGAACTATTGAATTAGTATTAGGTTTTGTTAATTGATGTTAGAAATGGTTAATTGGATGTGAATGGATAACTAATTGATGGATTAATTTATGTAGAATTGGAGATTGCTCAAACTTGGTTTTCAAAGTAAGCAATTTTGGGCATTTCGGTTGAATTGGTGAATTTGCTTGTGCATTGGCTATTTGGTGGATTAGGTAAGTTTACATTGCATCAATTATTATGCCTAAATGATTAAATTGTTGTTTGGAAACCATTTGTGAGAAACCCTAGTTGGCCGAACCATTGTACTATTCATATGCCTATGTTTTTGCTTGATTTTCTTTGATATTCCTTAGACAATTCGATATATTTTACCATTGTTTAATTGTGTTTCTTTGATACCTACACTTTGTTTGCCAATGTGACATTGTGTTTGTTGACTTGGGCAAGTCAAATTTGCCACCAAATCTAACCTATTGGCTTGCCATTGTATACCCACCAAGTGTTAGATGAAATGCCTAGTTCATTTTCCATTGGCCTATTGGTTTGCATGCCATAGGCCTACCAATTGAATGCCATTGTCGCCAGCGATATTGGCATGCCAATTGACCTACCATTTTCGGCCATCGAACCAACTTTTGTTTCATGCCTTTCCTTATTGCTAAACTTAATATTATTGATTGTATATTGTATATGGCATTGCCATTGACTATATCGAATACTATACTGATTGATACCGAGCCGATTGTTATTGTATTGACTGATATCCGGATGCCATTGTTGCTTATGGTATCCCTCATTATTGACCCTGATATGGTTTGGCAGAGCTACCGATTTGACAGGGTAGTGGGAAAATACTGTCGACCTTGTGCACATTATATTACTGAACCATAGCTATGAGGGGTTATGGTCCTTGCCATAGGGCCTGATCAGCCTTATGCTCATTGATACTGGAGACCTACATGGTCCATACTAACTGACTAGAGATTGTATGATTTCTTTTCATACAATCCATCCCATTATCTGTCCTTCCATATGTAACCGAGCCTATATGACATTCTTTGGATTTATTGTACCCTGATATTTATTTTGTATACTATTATTTCATTGACTGATTTCCATTGCTTATTTGATGCCTATAATTTATTGTGATGCATGTAAATTCACTGAGTATCATCTATACTCACCGTTTGTTTGTTTACCCATTCAGGAAAGGAGTAAATTGCAGATTTCTGTCTTCTGTCATCCCGGGATATCTGCCACAGTCTATTATATATATTTCTAGATTACTGTATTACATTATTTTGGTGTTCATTATCTAGCTGCTCTATGGGTATATACGAGTTAGCTAGGAGATGAACATTATATATATATGATATTTGATGGTAAATATTGATTATATGATGATGCATGATATATGATATATGATTGTGACAGCCATTTGCAGAATGATTACAGAATGCATAATAGAATGAATAACAGGATAACATAATGGATGGTAACTATAATAACTGAATAATATATTGAGGTTTATAGATTGTGCATATGGTACTGGGTTCTACGGGTGCCGGTGGCCATTGGCATCTCCCGTGCCCTAGGACTGTCGCGGTCTGGGAAACCGGGTCGTAACATAAGCATGAAATTTGAATCTCCCTTAAGCATGAAATTCATAGACCTATCTTGACCAATATCCAAACTATAGTATAATTCATAAATAAATATTTACAAAAGTTGCTCTATACAAAAACATAAAGTCAAGGTTTTTGAAAAATGTTAAAGAGCAATTTCCAATCTTTGCAGCAAGTTTTACTTTCTCAAAAGAAGAAGCATATAAAGGACAACCATATATTATTCTTCTCTATTGGAAAACAAAACACCTTTCTCTTTGAAGGTCTGAAACAAAATGAATGCCATGATCCTTAAGAGAACAAGGAGATTCAACATTGTTAGAGCTTCTTTTTTATTTTTCAGTAGCCATGTTAAGGTATATAAATTAACTTAGGGTTTGGATGATGATTTGAAGTAAAAGAGATGATTAAGAAGTTACTCAAAGATAAGAATAAAGTTGGAGAATCGAAATCATCCTAAAATAGAGAACGAGTTGAGACAATTTTAAAAAATAAAAAGATTAGGGCTTTTAAGGCATGAGGTATGTATAATCCTATGTTGTAATAGGTGCTAAGGTGTGTAACAACCGTTATAGGCTTAAAATTGTCAAAGGCTGCAACAACCTTTTCAAATGCTTACTGTATGAAATTTTAAAATTGGTGCAAAAGGATGTCAAGGGCATTAAAAAATTTTCAAGGGGCGTTATAAGGAGTTTTCAAGCTTTTTAAATTGGAGATAGAAGGATTTTTGAGTTTAGACAAATGTAACTCATACGTATGTAAATTTTTTCACATTTTGGCAAAAAATCAATATTAATTAAAGTTAAATCAATATGAACTTATTAAAATTCAATCAATTTATTCTCAGTTATCACCAAAACATATAAGAATCTTATAATTACATATGTAGCAATAAAAAACATCACAAATCATCAAGTTATGTCAAAC
Source organism: Aleurites moluccanus (assembly GCA_948193065.1). Lineage (NCBI taxonomy): Eukaryota > Viridiplantae > Streptophyta > Magnoliopsida > Malpighiales > Euphorbiaceae > Aleurites > Aleurites moluccanus. Next base: position 3,030 of record CANXYC010244887.1, on the reverse strand, counting down.
ATCCATACCAAATAATGATTTAAACCATAAAATTTGAAAAGATTATACCTATGAGGTATTAATCATGCCTAATTCTCTTCTAATGACGTAGAATGCTTCATTGTCTAATGGCTTGGTGAAGATATCAGCCAATTGATGCTTGGTATTCATAAATTCAATGTTAATGTGCCTTTTGCAAACTCTAAGAAAATGATGTATAATATTTATATGTTTTGTGCATGAGTGATGAACTAGATTTTTTTAACAATTAATAGCACTTGTGTTATCACATTTTACTGGTATAAAATGAAAACGGTGTCCAAAATCCTCAAGTTGATTTCTCATCCATAGATTGCGACTACTACATACTCGACTTCTGTGGTTGATAGTTGTTAGCATTGATTTTTGATACACCTTGAGCCCGAGCCAAAGCCCAATGATGTAGCATCATGAACCGAGATCGTGAGAAGAAGGTTTCTTGTTAAGTGGTCACTTTTGCTTTTGGATTAAGGAAATTGCTAGGGTTGTCTAAGCAATTGATGATCCAGGTATGTATTTTAATATAAAATATGTGAAAATGTATTTCAAAATGATTTTAGATGATATTAGGCCATGTGCAGTACTAGTTAAGTTGTTTTTTTAGTTGAAAATAGTTTAATAACTATTTTAAAGGTTTTTGAAAAGTTTTGGGTCATTTCGAATGGTTTGGGTGTAAGAACAAACACGTAGGGGTTGACGGACTCGTTTGCGGTAAGCTGTCAGGCCCATGCGACATCCATTGGATTGTGACTCCTTGTAAGAGTCGTGTGGTTGCTTGAAGAGTTGTACAGCCCAATGTAGGGCCGCAAGGCCCTTGCTTGAGCTGCACGACACTATGAAGGGCCATATGGCTCTTCCACAAGCCGCCAAGCTCCAGGCCCATGCACGCTTGCCTCCGCCATGCTCATCCAATTTTTCTTTTAATTTTGGAGGTTTCAAACAGATTTTAGCGCAAAATTAGCTTCTGAAAAGGTTCTTATTTGGTATTTTAATCAAAATGGAAGATTAGGATTAAAGGCTAAAAAGGAAGCTTTGAGAGCCCTTGGTTGGCAAGCAACCTTAAAACAATTTTGGAAGCTATGTTTTAACTGCTTAGGATTTTTTATTATTTAGGAATTCTGAATAAACCTAAACAGGAGCCTTTGAAATTTCTTTTTCATATTCAAATGTGGGAAGAAACCTATAAATAGGCCTCCACCCTTACTAGTTGAAGGATCAAAATTTTAACATCCGAATTTTTGACAAATAATTCTCTTTTTAGTTAAATACTAAACTGATTTTTTGGTCACTTTCATTACAAAAAAAAACTAAATGTTTTGATAAATCCATTAATTAAGTTCATTTAAAGAATTCAAATAAATCATTTCTCTCAAGAATCTAAGGAACAAAATTGAGTTTTATTTATTCTTCTTCTAAACTTCCTTCAATAACATATCAAGAATGTTATTGATAGTATTCTTGACAGAAGGAGTATATTTAATTGAATCAAAGCTTGATTCAAAGTGAGGACTTGATGACAAGTGATCTTCTTTAAGCGATCGACATTATTGACATTCGAAACCACCCATAAGACGAACAAAGCCTGAGGGCAATTTGCCATGCCTTGGTGTGTCTAGGTTTGAATAACTTCTTATTTTCTTTTTCATTTAGTAGCCTTGTAGGTTGTTTGGGAATCATCTCATGGATTGGTAACAATTCCTATGATCTTTCTTCTTTTTCTTTGTAAAACTATTTAACATGAATTAAATTAAAGTTATAATCTTCATTTTAAATCATTATTTTTAAATGCTTAATACTTACAACTGAAAAACAAATCAAATTCAAACTAAAAAGAACTTTGGAAATATGTTTAGTATCTTTTAGGTATGAAACTTACATTTTTATTCCAAGCTATTGTTTTGTTGTCTTTTCTTGCTATAAAATTCATTTTAATTGAGTTTAGAACACCTACAATTATTAGGAAAAGTTTTTAGGCTATTTAGAATGCAAAAAAAATAAAAAATAAAAAATTCTCTTAAAAATGAAAAAAAAAAGATTTGAAATCAGGTAGGGGAGTTAGTGTGAGGTCAGAAGGGCCATGTGGCCCTTTAGAAGAGCCATATGACTCTTTCTTGTCTCATGTGGGACTGAGAAGAGCTACACGGCTCTTCCTAAGACCACACGACCCTAATAATGCCATGGAGGCATTTTCTTATGCCATAGAGGCACTTTCGTATCTTCTTTGTCTTACTTTTTAATTTTTTTATGTTAATTTGGTACTTTTTATTGTATATGAGTGTTTATATGCCATGATTAGATGTATGAAACCTAGGTTGTATGTCTATATGTGATGATTCTAATTGACATAGAAGCATGCTAGGTAAAAAATGCTAAAGTTAAACCTAGTTTTGCATGTTTGTTGTCATAATGCCTAGTTTAGGTTTTAAACTTGAAAATTGGCATGCTTATGATTATGTAACAATATGACATGATTGAATGTATGGTAAATGACTTTAAAATGAACATAATTCCATGAATGAATAATTTGAGCATGAACTTAAAATGAATAAGTCATGAGTGATTAAAAGTAAACTTGGTTGCCATGTAACATGAAATCCGTCTTATTGGTTAACATGCCATAATTAGGTTAGTTGTTAAAAGTGGCTTAACATGTAAATAATTTGGTATATGCATTATTATTTTTGACACGTTTTGATTAATTGTATATAAACTAAATGGTTAAAATGGAATGGTTACATGTTTTACATCATACATATGTTAAAAATGAGTTTTGATATTAATTAGAAGAAGCATATTAATTAGAAGGAGTATTCGACGGTTCACCTATTGACACACATAACACTCCGGTAAGACTTAAAAATCATTACAAAACATACAAATCACTTAAACAAACATTCAAACATATTAAACTATATAAGGTATACACATTATACCTTATAGGCTATACTTTATACACTTTACACATATTACACCATATCTATACTCTTATGCTATAAATCATGTCCAATATCA
>CANXYC010244844.1:0-21702 GCA_948193065.1 Aleurites moluccanus | reverse complement strand
AAAATATGTTTTTTAATTTAGATACAAGTACTAAGTTCTTGAATAATTAATAATTATATATATACCTGCTCGTGGTAAAAGTTCTAGAAGAGCAGTTGGCATTGGAGTGTTTGGCAACATTGATTCCCAATAAACCTTAGCTGCAGGTGAAGAGCCACTGCTTATTCCAACTAGCACAAGCTGTAAAAAAAGTTCATCAAAATGCCATTAGTTAATTAATTAGTCTCTTGCATATATAAAGTTCTAAATTAACCATGAACTAATATATATATATATATATATATTTTAATGCTTACACAAAGCAATGTGATGATGGGAAGGAAGTGATACTCCATTGAAGTTGCGAACTCAAGAATGTCCGAAGTATCCAACCCAAAACAATTCAATGCAATGAGCGTGAGAAGTAAAGCACATATATAATCATATATAAATAGAATTTTGACATGATTGGCCCAAGGAACTAATAATTTCTGCAACTGTGTATGATTGTTATCCACTCATTTCGCTTTTCAATGCAAACAAATAATTTCTCCAATCGTTATCAGAGAGATGACAGGTGACAATAAGATCAACAAGTAAATTATTGTACTAGTCATATTTGTCGGCGCATTTTGAGTCGAGGGCTGCTATTTATTTTTATACAATAATTTTTCATGACTCATTTTAATTATTTAAAAAATTTTTAAAAATTATATTTTAATAGTATTTAATATAATGAATCTATTGATATATTTTTATATTAAATAAAAATCATTTGGACAGTTAAAAATATATTATAAATGCGTTAAATCTAAACCGTTAAATATAATACATAAAATTTATAATATATTTTTAGCTATTCAAATAATTTTTGTTTAGCATAAAAAATATATCAATAAATTCATTATATTAAATCCTATCAAAATATAATTTTTAAAAAATTTTATAAAATTTTTGAAATAGTTAAAATAAATTACATGAGGGGCTGCTGTATAAAAATACACAACAATCCCTTCATCCCCGCATTTTACAACTTTAAATTTTAATTTTTATTGTTTGGAGAAATATTTTTTTTTTCAGAGTATTGTTCAGAGAAATTTTACAATCATACAATTAATACAAGTTCTACCCATATTATACTCAACAGTCTGAGAAGGAAAGCGCATAAATTTTTTAAAAATTTATTGATTCATAAGTGAATATTAAATAATTATTGTGCCGCTAGTGATAATCTTAATCAATATTTTTAGAATTGGAGTAAGAAAATTATTAAAACAAAAAAAATTTAAAGGGTCAAAAATTCAAAAGGAATTAAATTGGTTAAATAAAAAATAATTAAATTTAATATTATATAATAGAAAAAATATATATTTTTTATATTATATAATAGAAAAATAATATAATTAAATTTAAAATAATAATATAATAATAACTAATTATTATAAAAATAAAAATTATCATAATTAATTTTACATAAAATTATAAAAAATATTTTTTTATATCATATATTATTATATGAAAAAAATTTAACTCATACATCATACTAATTATTCTCTAATTTTTTAATATTTAAATAATTTTATCATTAAAAAAATTTAACAATAGTTAAATTATAATTAAATTAAACATTTATTAAATATAAGATATATTATAATTATATTACATATTAAAAACATAATAAATAAAATATATTTATATAAAATAAATAAATTTATACACATTAGTTAATAAATATATTAAATAATAATTAAAATAAAATTTTAAATCACAAAAATATATATATATATATATTTATATTTTAATAGTATATTAAACTTAATGAGTTTAATTATCTTAAAAAGCTAATAGTATAATTTGTTAATTAATTAAATTATCTGATAATTATAAATATTAAATTTAAAAGAATATTAATAGAACTTGTTCTTAGTATAATAAAAAAAAAATCCTTAAAAAACCTTCAAAAAGTCTTGAATTCGAATCTCCTTAAGTGCAAAAATTTATTAAAAAAATTTCAAGAATAAAATGAAGTCATTTTGATAAAAAAATTAAAAAAAATAAAAAATCTAACTATTTCGAGCTAAATAAATCAATTTGATTCAATCGATTCGACCAATTAATCATATGGTTCTTAAGAAAATATAAAAAGAGTTTATTGAATCGATTTTTAATTTAATTTTTTATTTTTTTATTCAATCAATCGATTCGATCCCATTTTAATAACCCTGGTCTTAATTTAATTGTCTAACATTGAGACTTGGCCCCAAATTTAAACTCTATCATGTTAAGGCAAATCTATAAAATTTGGGATACATTATATATATATAACCAGTCTAGCTCAATCGATTCGACCGATTAATCATTCAATTTTTAAGAAAATATAAAAAGAATTGACCAAACTGACTTTTAATTCGGTTTTTGATTTTTTTATTTAACCAGCTAATTCGTTCCCACTTTAACAACCATGGTCTTAATTTAATTGGCTAACGTTGAGACTTGACCCCAAATTTAAACTCTACCATGTTAAGGCAAATCTAAAAATTTGGGATACATTATATATATAAATACCCATATAAATAATTTATTTATTTATTTATTTCCTTTTCAAAAATTTTATATTACATTAATGAAAATATAATTATTGATAATTCAATTTAATATTTATCAATAATATCCTGTTATATATATATTATTTTTTAAAAATAAAATACAATTTTGATTATAAATAATTAAATTTATTAAGGAATTTTTATTTGTGAAAAAATTTGAAATAAATATCAGCTAGCTAATTCCAGTCCTCCTTATTTTAATATTTTTAATAATAATATTTTGAAAGAAAATTATTAAAATTTTTCTTTTTTATTAAATTATATAATATTTTATTGCTAAAAATATTATTTAAAAAAAATAAATATTATATATTTAATTGAATAAAATAAATTTAAAAGGTCTAATTGCACATTTTATTATAATATAAGAGCATTTAAATGTATACAACTATATATGTATATTTTAGTAATATTTGTGGGTTTGCATTTATTATTATTTAAGAAAAATAAATTACTTAAAAAATTTTGTTGCAGTTTCATCTAAAACTCTAATTCGATCAAGACCGACTCTAACTCTTAGTAAATTATAATGTTAAAAAATTAAAAAATATAATTTTTAAATTACAAATATTATAAATACAGTTTGTTAAAAATTATTCAATCACAATTTCAAATTAATACTTAAAAATTATAAGATTTAGAGTTAGAGTTTTGGGTTATTGTTAAATTAAAAGTATAAAATTAATTGAAATATAATTAAATAATTAATTTTTTATTTTAAATATTTTAATACAATTTATTAAAAATTATTTAATTATAATATTTAATTTATACTTAAAAAATTTATAAAATTGAAATTAAAATTTTAAATTATAATTAAATTAAAAATAAATAAAAGTAATTGAAATAATTAAATAATTAATTTTTTATGGGTGACCTAATTTTCATAGTGATTAGAATAAATAAACTATAAACATAAAAATTTAACGTTATTCACTATTATTAATCAAATATGATTGAAAAAAAAATTATAATTTTAAAATATTTATATTTTATATTTTATTATGTACGAATTAAAAAATTATAATAATTTTAAAATAAAAATAAACTATTTTTATTTTAATATAAAAATAAATAAAAATAAAATTAATTAAGTAAATATTTAATAATAAATTAAAAAAATAAATATATTCTTAAAAATAAAAAATTACATATATTAAAAAAAAAAAAGAGGAGGGAGTCATTTTTAAAAAGAGTTTGAATAAAAAAAAAAAAGAGAGTAAAATATTAAAGTTAATAAGAGAATTTTAATCTTTCAAAATTTATTAATTTAAAATTATGAAATTTATTTAAAAATATTAATTATTTTGATAAGATTTAATTTAGTTATTTTTAATTTTATAAATTTAATTATTTAGAATTTAAATAAATTTAAATTTAAAATAAATATAAAATTATAAATTTACAAATGAATTTAATAAAATTTTATGAAATTCATTTATACCAAATAAAGAATAATAAAATTTATTTACATAAATTTTGCTTTAAATCTTCTTTATAAATTTCTATATAATTATATTTTATATAATATTATAAATTAGTAGGAGTTAAATTAATAAATTTAGTAATATTTAAATATTAAAATAAAAAATAAATTAATTTTAAATTAACATATTATCTTATTATCAATTAATTAAATGTATAATATTATTTAGGTCAACATGACACACTGATATAAATTACCACCCTCGTTGGGAGGAAAAACCATTGGTCCCGTTAATATCTATCATTAATTCGAATTAAAACTAAAATAAATATAGTATTTGTTAAAGTGGACAATAAAATATAAATAAAACTGAAATAAAAATAAATTTCTTATGATGATGATAACATTTATATAAAATACATTTTTTTTTTAAGTAAATATAAATAGTATTTGTTAAAGTGGGCAATAAACTAGAAAGATATCCTTAATCATTTATTTTAAAATTAACAAAATTTCATATTATACTAATAGTAAGAAAATATAAAATTTTAAGAGATTAATTCAAATATTTTATAATAAAATAACTCAATAAATAAAATATATTATTTTTTCATATATATATATCAACTCAAAGTGTCATATAAATTAAAATATGTAATAAAAAGTTTGTTATTTTCTTAAATAAGGATTAAAGTGATGAATTGAATCAGCAAATAGAAATTAAATTTATTTTTATTTTATTGATTAAAATTTGATTTTTTTTTTATCAAATTATAAATGATGAATTTTTCTTATTTTGAAATCTTTTAATCTCGGACGCATTATCTGCTCTTAATATAATTAGAGAAGTAAATTAAATATCTTAAGCCAAAAAAAAAAAAAAAAATTTTGGTTGAGCTTTGGATGCTCATTAAGAAGACCAATTTTTTATTCTTATTATTTTTTGAATCATTTCTTATTTCTTTATTACAATAATTGACAAGTTGCAAGAAAAATTTATTTTAAAAGACTTTGTGCGTATATAGTCATAAAAATATTTATTTATAAAGTACACTTGCAAGAATCCAATAAGACTACCAACCAAATGAAAAGCTTATTTGAATTAAAATTAAATTTCTTACATCAATCCAAACCCAAAAAGTCATCAACTCCACGAATGAACAATCTGATAAAAACAAAATGAAATAATAAAAAATCCAAATTTAAAATTTTATCAAGATGTTTCCGTGAAGATGATGACAGAAACCCCACTAACAATTTGGCATCCAAGTGGACAACCCCACTAACAATTTGGCATCCAAGTGGACAAACAATCTAATAATTTGAGTGGACAATCTTAACTAATTTGGAGGATGCAGGATTATTCTGTGAGGATAATAGTTGAACAAATCCATATACTGCTTTGGTTGCTCTTTAAGAAGACCAATTCTTTGTTATTTGTTTTTTCTTTTTAATCATTTTCATATTTTTTGATTGCAATAAGTTAAAAGTTGCAAGCAAAATTTATTTTTTAACAAATAATTTAATTGAAAGACTTTATCATAGCCATCAAAATATATGTTTATAAATGTAGTAGTTATCCTGTAACATCAATTACAAGAATCCAACCTAGAAATTAAAAATTAAATTTCCTAGAAAACCTCAATTCCACACAGTGAACAAACTGAAAAACAATAAAAGGAAAAAAATAAAATTTTTTTGGGAGTTTTTGGCGTCTACCAGACTGCCTCGTCAAATCAGTTCCATAAAAAGTAGGTTAGGTTACTACAAGACGACGAGTTTGAACATGGAAGAATTCAATAATAGTGTCTTTAACACGTCACACAAATCATTATATCGATGAACGAAATCTACCAACTTGACAGCCTAAGATTCGCCGATAGCTTTGTGCTTTAAGTCACCTCAACAAAGGCACAAAGCCAGAATTTATTTGTACTCTATACATTCCATCTCACACTTGCGTCTTATAAACTCTATAAATACAGTGGTGCCATACTAAATTTTTTGCTCTACTTCATATTTCAGTATTTATTTTTAGATCCATTTTAAATAGAGTTGCATTTAAAGTAAATTTAATTTAATTTTTTAAATTAAAAAATCATAAAAAGGGATTCGACATAGTTTCAAATAATGTAAATGAATAACTGTAACCACTGTTTATATAATTTATTGATATAATGATCCTTTGCATTAAAATTTTATAAAATATTAATAATCATTCGACTAAAAATCTCAAATTTATAAATTTCTTAAGGGCATTTCAAATATAAATTATTGAGAATTCAATGATATATATATATATATATATATATATGTGTGTGACTTCAATAATAAATTGAAGTTTGAATTCATCTTCTCAATATTAAAAAATAATATTTAAATAAAAGAATCACCCAAATAATTTTTTTTAAAAAAAAGAAACACTCAATAATTACTACGTTAATATATTAAATTATTATTAATTAATTTATATTTTAATATAATCAGCAAAGTTAACGTAATAATTTTTTGTTGTATGCCCATCATTCAAATTCACATGAAATTGAACGAGTCAAAGTGATATACGTGGACTGTGGAGTATTAAAGAAAAAAGGAAAATATAGCCAAAGCGCTGAGAAAGAACATAATAAAAAAAATTTTGTATAAGAAGAGGAACACTTTAATGACTTGCTTATTTTGGTTGAATTTTATACAATTGATGATTTTTTTTATTTAGTTACATGGTAGCCCAATTAATAGTTAAAAATTTGAAATTCATTCTAAAAAGAAAATTAAATTGAAATCTAAATCCTATATCTAGCAATACATTGAAATTTACTTATCATAATACGATATAACAGAATATATAGTTTGTAATGAAGTAAGAAGAAGAAGAGCAACAGCAGCCAAGAGAGAAATCATTGCCCATGGACTGTTAAAATAATCATGTCTTAATTTTGCCATCCACTTGTTACGTTTCTTGCTGCAATGCTTATTCACCTTCTTGAACAATTCTGAGTAAAGAAAGTAAGGACAGGATGGTATCACATAATCTCCAAGCCTATTAAACAGAGTAGCAATCGCTTCATCATCGCCTAGACGATTGTTAATAATTCCACTTCTGCATAATAGCTCAACATCCTTCTTTGAATCAATTAGGCAGTCCATCAAAACCATATAATCTGTCACATAACATAAATTACTTGTAAGAGGCAATTGCTCGTATGCAATTATATTGCGCAGAAAAGACTCTGTTTCATCTTCAATTGTCAATGTTGGGATTTCTATTGTACCGTTTGCAAAATTTATATCAAACAAGTTTCGTTGCACTTTTCTAAACTTTATTCCAGCCTCCCTTAGCTCTGTTGCGCAACGAATAAATTTGGATGAATCCCTTTCCGTCATGTGTTTGACACTTGTTCTTATACTGTTAGGAAGCCAGTTGTTGTGTATCAAGTCCAATAGATGTTTGCTTTTATCCAGATCTTTACTTGGTGCATCATTGACCATGAATCCTGTACAATATTGACCTTGCAGGTAACAAGTGATCATCAAAATTAAATCATTACACTTCTGATTTGCCAATTTGGTCAAATTAAACAACGCTAGAAGAACAAAGAAAGGAAGTTGGTTTTCGAGCAGTAACAAATCTCGGCAAATGCTATACAAATTGAGTTCCACAACAAAATTAGGATCATCACCCTCCTTTAAATCCTCCATACGACTACGAAGTAGTTCAATAATGAAACAACCATCAAGAATCATCATTTGCACGAACTCCTCTGAATCAAGATTAAATGATGATTCTTGATAGCATTGACGAGCTCTATTTTCTAATGCTCCCATGACTTGAACACATTTTAGCACATCTTCTTCATGAATCTCATTTCCCCTTCCATTTTTTCTTCTAAAGAGTTGTCTTAGAAAATGTATTTTGTATTCCTCCATTCCTCGTAGGTGAGGCTTACCGCGATGGTAAGGGCCAATTGAAACAATGTGTGGCTCATAAGCATTTTCTTTGACTTTGCGAAGCTGATCAGGGACTTTGAAAATGCTAAATTGGGTAGGAACAGGGGAAGAATTACGAAGCTTTTCGCAAATCTGAATAGATATATATGTAACTCTTTCTTGATTCATTTATAATTTCTTTTTGTATACTTGAATTCAGCACAAATACAATGAAGGTTTTTAACTAAAATTATGCTTATAAACTTAAATTTCTACGTGTTTCTAAGGAATTTTAATTCCAGTAGTTGAACAAGTCGGTCAAAATGGATAAAGTTGATAGTTTTTGACCGACTTGTACAATGCTTACCAAAATGGAAAATTCTTTTGTTTCTTTGCCTTTGTCCTTCATAGCAACTAAGAGAAACCCATTAATTTTTTTGATAAACCCCAAAAAATAAAAGGAAAAATCCAACATTAAAATTAAGTATATATTTTTACCTTAATAAATGATTGAATGTTGTTGCTCTTTCTTCATTCATATGATCAATTAGTATTCTTATGGAATGTATGGAAGGAGGATGCAGGACGCGTTTCTAATGGAATTGTAATTCCATTAGTCAAATAATAAAGTGTTTAATAAAGCGATTATCAAATGTGTGATTAATGTAAAAATGTAATTGCTAAATTGTGAAATGTGTGATTAGTGTAAAAATGTAATTGCTAAATTGCGAATCACTATATGTAATTCATAACTGTTTATGAGATTTGCTGATTGAAAAAAAATTTTATTATAATCAAAATTTTTTAATTGATTAACCAAATAACATAAATTTTTTTTGACCGACGATAGATACATTAACTATCGATAAATATTTTTAGATAATTAAAAATATTTAGTTGCCTAATCATACACTTCTTAAATCAGTTATAAACTCTAAATTATCTTTATCAAACTGGACTGTAGTGGTTTGTATCAAATTATTTCAGTTTTTCATGTGTACATTAATTCTTAAAAACAATTATGTTTGAATAAATTTAATTTATAATAGAATTCTATATCTTTGAGATATAATTTTTAATCAAAGCAATAAATTTTTATTTATTTTTAAATAAATTTAGAATAAAATTGTTTGAACTTATATATATATTGCAATTTCCGTTTCGATTCTTTTAACTTTTTTCTTTGTTGAAAAACAAAAAATTCTTAAAATTGATAAGATTGTAACTGAAGAAATTTTCGACGGTAATACTGGCTATAAATAAATAATAATAATAATAATAATAATAATAATAATAATAATAAAAAGAATCCCAAATGATCCAACCTTTCATTTTCTCCTCCCTCTCTCTAAACCTTTCATTTTATTTTGGGTTTTTCAAGGTTTAATTATATTTTAAAAATCTGATGGTTTTTAAGGAGAAAACCAAAAATTAATTTTTTGAATTCTCTTGGTTTAACTTGTTATTATGATTTAAAGTGATTAGTAGTTATACTTAAGATGACGTGTTGATGTTTTTGTTTCAATTCGTAGACTTTAAAAATAATTTGACTCAGTTTGTCTGATATTTAAATTATTTCTATTTAATTTTCTGCATTTTCTTCAATGCTATATTCTATTTGTGATGAATTTGTGACATTTTCATATTTTCTTTAGTTTTTATTTTATTGTTATTTGTTTTTTTTTATTCATATAATTAGATTTTATATGGGAAAATAATTGTATGATATTGATGAAACTCTAAAATTTTTCATGATGCATTTAATTTCTATTTAATGTAATTTTTTTTTTTGTTGTAAAAAAAAAAAAGAAAGAAAGAAAAACAAATGCAATGAAATGATCGATCTTGATTAATTGCTCAACAGCAAACAAGGTAAGCCAAAGGTACTAGCAGCAGCCTGTACAATTAAGATCAGCATACGCAACAAACAACATTAACCCAAGCAAGCAACAGACGGAAAACAATGGCCTAAAGAACCATGGAACCATGTCGTGAAGTGGGTTCAGTGGTGTAAAGAGGAAATTGAGGTTTGTAACAAACTAAGAATGCCAGCTCATCTCTACAAAAGGAATCCTCCAGCTCAGCAATGTGTAGTTAGCTTGTTGTAACAAAATTATTTATGTTCAAGAGTTTGTTACTTGATCAGTTTAGATAATTAAGCACGTGACTGACAGGTAGTTTGTTGATTAGTTTCTTCCATTAGCTTAGTCTCATATATTTGTATATATAAACAATTGTTGTACAATAATAAATGAGTAGTGAATCAATTCATTTCAATTTCTTCAATTTCTTTTAATATAGTATCAGAGCACTAAGATCTAAAATCATTTCCCCCCCTTTTTTCTCTCTCATCAATTCTTTATTTCTTTACTTCGAGTTTCATTCCCGAATATCTTCATTTTGCACATCAATGGTGATTTCATCTTCTACTACCGATTTCAGTCAATCACCTCATAATCCTTCATCTTCTACTGTACTAAATCCTTTAGAAGATCCTTCATCACCATATTTTTTTGCATCACTCAGAAAATCATGGCTCAGTAATAGTTTCACCAGAATTCACTTCAATGAATTTCACTTCCTGGAAGCGCTCATTTCTCCTTGCAGTTTCCATTAGAAACAAACAAGGTTTCCTTGATAAAAGTATCCCTAAACCAGCTTCTGATAGCCTTAATTACTTACCTTGGATCCGCTGTAATAATTTGTTGGTTGTATGGTTACTTCGTTCGATTTCTTCGCCAATCACATCTACTGTCTTCTATATGGAAGAGGCTAGTCAAATATGGGAGAAACTCAACCGGAGATTCTCACAGACTGATGATTCTCGCATTTGCCACTTACAACAGCTTCTTAGTACAATTTCTTAAGGTATTAAGACTGTAGATACATTTTTCATAGAGTTGAATGGCATATGGGAAGAATTAAGAAATTTCAGACCCTTGCCACATTGTTCATGTGGAAAATATAATCAATCATGTTTTCAAGTCTTTGTTGATAGGCAACAAAAGGATTATGTTTTTCAGTTTCTAAATGGCTTAAACGAGTCATTCTCTGCCATAAGATCATAGATCATTCTCATGAAACTATTTCCCACACTCGATCAAGTTTGTAATATGATACTTAGAGAGGAGAATCAACGAACATTTCATCTTCAATCACAAAATTTCACTGATGTTGCAATTCTTGCAGTAAGGAGAGGGAAATCTGACCTAATTTGCTCACTGTGGAAAACCTAGACATCTCAGGGATCAATGCTATAGATTAATAGGTTTTCCACCCAATTTTAAGTTTATCAAAGGAAGAAATATAATGCCACAACACGAAGCTTCAGCTCACCAAGTCACTACATAGGATCATGATGATAATCTTGATTCAGATCTGTCACAACTTCATCTCTCAAGGGATCAAATACAGAAGTTGATCACTCTAATTGACAATCAAGCAAATACTCACAATAGTCCTCATGCCATTGATGCTACTGACATTCATTTGTCTAATGCAACAGGTATGAAGCACTCAATATTTTCTGCTTCAAATGCTCATTTACTAAAAAATCACTTGCTAAAGGATTCAAAGGTAGCTTCCTGGATAGTTGATACAGGAGCTACAGATCACATAGTCAATTCAGTTGGCCTATTGTTTACATATTATGAAGTATTTGGATGTTTTGTAAAGCTGCCTGATGGGTCTAGAGCCAAAGTCACACATATAGGCAGCTTTAAACTCAACTCACATCTCATTTTGCACAATGTATTGTGCATACCTTCCTTTAACTTCAACTTACTTTTTGTGAGTAAAGTCACTTCACAACAAAATCTATGTTTCATCTTTTTTGTATAATTATTTTTGTAATACTCATATTTTTTGAAATATTTTTTAAAATTATATTCTATATTATAAATAATAATAATTTTGTGAATATTTAATTAAAGTTATGAATTTAAAAGAATTTTTGGGATTTATTATATTTTAAAGAAATAAATATTTGAAAGTGAAAAAGGGAAATATATTTTTTCAAAAATTAATTTTAATTTAAGTAATTTTTATTAAATTAGAAAAATATTTTTTTTCAAGTTTTAGTATGTTAAAATGAAGCACATTTTACAAGGAATTTATTGACTATTTATTTATAATTTTTGGACTTAAAATAAATTTTTTTCAAATTTTCAAAAAAAATAAAAAATAAGATATTAGGACCAATCAGAGACTGCCACGTGGCAGCCTCATATTGGCTGCCAACAGATTAAAATCTGCTGGAACGTGAGAATGAGCAGATGAAGGGAAGAAGAAGAAGGGGGAGAGGAGGAAGAAAGGGCCAATTTTCGGCCAAACCGGAGGGAGGTGGTCGACACCTCCCATACCACCGTGTAGCCTGCCATGAGGAGAGTTTATAGGCACCGGTCTTGCTCCATTCCGACCACCAGGTAAGGGGTTATTTCTGTTTAAAATAGCTCCCATGACCGTATTTATCAAAAAATTTCAATTAGCCATAACTCTCTCATTTGAACTCCAAATTGGGTGATTCTTATTTCTATAATTTTGTCTTGATCCCAGCTTTCTTTTGGTACCCATCTTACTAACTAAAGTTCGCCGAAAAAGGAGATCAAAAAATGGAACCATCAGACCTTAAATGGCAGATTCCGGCCAATTCTGAAGGCCAATCCCGATGACTCTAATTTTGTTGAACTCCATTTTTCATGAGCTTTTCAATGGAACCAATTTTGCCTGGATCGGAGATCAAAACCGAGACTGAAAAATATGGGACACGCGTAGATTTTTATCAATTTTTAGTAAGTAGGTCTAAATTTATTCTAAAATTATTTATAAATTATTTGAAGATTATTTAGAGATAAATTTATGAAAATGGTTGAATATTTATATTGGTATTGGAGAATTTATGCAGTTAAAATTTGATAATTGTATTTTTATTAGATACAAAAATTAAAGTAAATTTGCTATATTATTTTGGAGTTATTATAGAAATTATTTGGATGAGAATTATGAAAAAATATTGAGTTTAGCGTTGATTTTAGAATTTTTCGGGCAGTAAATTATCAGGAATTGTATTTTTATTGAATATAAGAATTAAGATGAATTTATTATATTGATATGAAAATTATTATAAAAATTAGGTGGACAATATTTATGACATTTAGATACTGAAAGATTAATTTATTTAAAAAATAATTTAATGAAGTTGATAATTAAATTAAGTTTATAAAAATATTAAATTAAGATAATTATTGAAATTTGGTAAATGAATTACTCACTACTATTATTATTGGTACATTGGTATTGATGGATTAGACCGATTATGTATTAGATTTGAGTTGAAATGTTTATTTATTTGCTATAAGTAATTAATTATTTATTTGGATCAAATGATTAAGGTATATAAAGTTAATTATAAATATTTTATTACCGAGTTTAAGACACGGGAGGGGTCAATTGATTGATAGTATTGGATTTGGGCCGATTGATTGATTATTAGAAGTGTTTTTATTTTTGGAGGTTATGTTCTATTTTAGGGGAGGTTCTGCTAAAATTTTAGTAAATTCTCGAAATTCGTTTCTTATATTTCTGAGTCAGTATTTGAGTATCATTCTAATAAATTCCGTATGTGGTACATGTATTTCAGATGTATTCCTTACTGTCACCAGAATGCGCTCTGAAGAGAGCTAGCTGGTTAATGGTTGTCAAATTGTGAGTTGATATATTTAATTTAACTATGCATGCAAGCATTGATGAATGCATTGATGGATGAAATATATGTATATAACTATCATTATTGCATTAGATTTAGTAGCATGATATATGCTTATGTCATATTATATAATGTTTATGATGATGATAAATGACATTGTATGTATATGTTGAAAATGGAAAATATGATGATGTGGAATCCACCACTAACACATAAAACATCAATGATGTAACGTGACACAACATGATTTATGATGAACTTATTACAAGGATTGTCTAGTTCGAGTTGATCTCACCGTTGCGCCTGGATATGGATAAGACAGTATAGGGATGTCTGGTTTGAGTTGATCTCACCGTGGCCCCATAATTGTAATTTAAGAGAGCTAAGGGAGGGGGTCGACTCCCCATTTATGATAAACGAAAATATAGATGAGGTTGGATTCCACGGATATTTTTTATCATGGTTATTATGTATGTTTATGGGTGATTCTATGTGATGTGACATTTCATGTAGATTTAATAATTGACATGCATGTTAAATTAATTTATATCAGCTCATTAAGTCGAACGCTTACCCCTGTTCAATATTTTTCCAGGTTTCGGGTTGAGCTTACAGATATTGAGTTTTTAAGTTGAGTATTTTTGCCTTTCATTTCTTTGATAGTGGAATTATTTTGCTTTATAATGTCATTATTTTATATTTATTATATTAAAATCTTTAGAGCTCCGCACTGTTATTTTCAATGTCAGATTTATGGTCATATTTTTATTGATTATTTTGTTAAGTAAAAACTTAAGTTGATATTAAATCCATGATGTCAGCCCTGAGTGACTAGTAAATGAAATGAAATTATTGAGTTTCTGTATGACAGGTGGGCTCATAGTCCTTATTTGTGACAGTTAAAATTATCATATTACAGTTTTTGTTGTTCAGTGGTAAGTCAGGCTTACTATAGGTTTCAGAAGCCTATGTTTTTCCGTTCTCTAGTGCCGGTCATGTGCCCAATAGGGTCGGGTCGTGACAATTTTCTTATACTGGTCCTCTCACCATGGACCACAATTGGGTTGGCTAAGTTTCAACAAGGCCTTTATCTTCTAAAGACAAATTAAGTTTTGCAAAGACAACCTCACTTCAATAAAATCTCCTGTAATGTTTGTTCTTGTGTCAATAATGTCTCTTGTGAAGTCTGGCATCACAGACTGGAACATGTGTCTATACATAAATTTCCTTCCTTCCATATGTTGTGTTCTTGCAAAAATAAGAGCCTTATTGCTCCTTGTCTTACTTGTCCAAAAGCAAAACTGAAAAGACTATCATTTCCTGAGTCATTTGAGTCAGTCACTAGTCCCTTTGCTCTTGTACATATGGATATGTGGGGCCCTTACTCGCAAGCATATCTGAATAAAAATCATTACTTCTTATCTATTGTTGCTGAATTTACTAAAAGTGTATGGGTATTTCTAATGAGACATAAATCTGAAGTGTCTTACTGGGTTCAGTATTTCTACAACTTGATATTGAATCAATTTGGCATCTCAATCAAAACAATAAGAACAAATCAAGGAGCAGAGTTTCAAATGTCCAGTTTCTATCACACTAAAGGAATTATACATTAGCAAACCTGTGCATACACACCTCAACAAAATGGCACTGTTGAGAGGAAACACTAGCACAATCTAAATGTTGCAAGGTCTTTGTTGTTTCATGCTAATCTCCCACTTAAGTTTTGGGGCACTGCAGTATTGACTACTGCAAACACCCTTTGAACTTTTATATCATAAGCCACCTTTATATCAGAATCTAAGATGCTATGGATGTTTTTGTTTTGCAACTAACTTGATTAGTCATAGAACCAAGTTTGACTCTTGAGCCAAAAAATGTATTTTTAATGGGTATCCAAATAGGATTAAGGGCTATAAAGTTTTTGATCTATCCTCTCACACATCTTTGTTTCTAGAGACATTATTTTTTATGAAGAATTTTTTCCATTTCAGTCTACTACATCAAAAGTGCCACCACCTGACACATCTCTCTCTTCATCACTTGTCTTACCTTCTATACCTTCCAATGTTTCACCTAGTTATCCTAATCTTACTTTTGACATTTCAAATCATCTGAATATATCTCCCACACCAGATAACACATTAGTCCATTCTACTCCTATCACCACAAATAATACAGATAATCAACTCATTACATCCTTACTCGATCCTCTTATTCAATCTACTACTACTCCTTCTTTTTCACATCACTCTTCAATTCAAACACATTCTTCACCATCAAATATACAAACTGAACCCTTAACTACAGCCTCTCCACATATTGTTACAAACTTACTTACTCTTAATCCTGCTTCTCTTAATGACTCACATCACCCCAGAAGGAGTTTAAGAACTTCAAAACTTCCTTCTTACTTATAAGATTATCACCATAACATTCTCAAGTTCTCTCCTCCACAAGCTTCTTCTATCATCTATCCCTTGTCATACTATATCTCTTACTTAAAACTCACACCCTCATACCAAAAACTTGTTCTTTCTATATCCTCTACTTTTGACCCTGAGAGCTATAATCAAGTAGTGAAATATCCACATTGGCAACAAGCAATGAATGCAGAATTATAGGCCCTTATCCAAAACAACACATGGCATATAATGCCTCTACCCCAACCCCCCCCCCCCAAGACTTTTATTGGTTGCAAGTGGATCTATAAAATAAAATATCTCTTAGATGGTAGTATAGACAAATATAAAGCCAAATTAGTGGCTAAAGGGTACACACAGAAGCCAAGGTTCGATTATCATGAAACATTTAGCCTTGTTGCTAAACAAACCACTCTCAGGCTCTTTCTTGCAATGACTGCTATTAAAGGTTGGTTTCTAGCTCAACTAGATATCAACAATGTATTTCTTAATGGAGATTTAATGGAAGAAGTCTATATGGAAATACCAAAGGGTTATCAGATTGAGGGGGAGACAATCTGCTAACTCTACATCAGAAATTCTTAATTCTTGTTTTGCCAAGAAGAAGCTGGTCTGTAGACTTAACAAGTCCTTATATGGCCTTAAGCAAGCATCCAAAATGTGGAATTCCAAGTTTACTAAGTGTTTAGTTGCTAATGGTTTCACTTAGTCCAAATCTGACTACTCCCTCTTTTATAAACATGAAGTCTTTGGTGGTTTCATAATGCTTCTCGTTTATGTAGATGATATTGCTATTGCTAGCAACAACATGACCTTGATTTCTGATTTAAAGAAAACCTTAAGTTCTAACTTCAAACAGAAAGATTTAGGGCAGTTAAGATACTTTCTGGGACTTGAAGTGGCTAGAACTTCTGATGGAATTTCATTATGCCAAAGAAAGTATACATTGGAATTGCTGGAAGAGTATGGTTTATTAGCTTCCAAGCCTGCAAGTGTTCCAATGGATGTAAACCTGCATCTAGAACATGATGATGAACATTTGATTTATGATCCTTTTGTTTACAGGAAGCTTATTGGCAAGCTTATGTATTTGACATTGACTAGGCCTGACATCACTTTTGTTGTTCAAGTTCTCATACAATTTATGGACAGGCCTACAAAAGCTCACCTTACAGCTGCATACGAAGTTGTTAAGTATCTCAAAGGCAATCTTGGCCAAGGAATATATTTTTTATCTCAGTCTAAAGTTCAATTGAAGGCATTCTCTGATAGTGACTGGGATGCCAGAAGGTCAGTTTTAGGATTTTGCATCTTTATAGAAAGTTCACTTGTCAGTTGGAAGATAAAGAAGCAAAATGTTATCTCCAGAAGTTTAGTAGAAGCCGAGTACAGTTCAATTTCTTATAGCGCAAGTGGCTGATCTGCTAATCAAAGCTCTAAATCCAGGACAGTTCAATTTCTTACTAAACAAGATGAATATATGCAACATATATTCTCATCTTAAGGGAGAGTGTAAAGAAGAAATTGAGGTTGGTAACAAACTCAAGAATACCAACTCATCTCTACTAAAGGAATCATCCAGCTCAATAATGTGTAGTTAGCTTGTTGTAACAAAATTATTTATGTTTTGATCAGTTTAGTTGATTAAGCACGTGACTGACTGATAGTTTGTTGATTAGTTTCTTCCATTAACTTAGTCTCATATATCTGTATATATAAGCAACTGTTGGACAATAATAAATGAGTACTGAATCAATTCATTTCAATTTCTTTAGTTTCTTTTAATAAGTGGTTCACACTTCACATCACACATGGCCTTTGAATGTTTGCCCACAATGACAAGACATAATTCAGCCTCCAGGACTTTATTAATTTTCAAAATGACAAGCCATCACACATGGCTGTTGAATGTTTGCCCACAATGATAAGACATAATTCAACCTGTAGGACTTTTCCAATTTTCAATATGACAAGACAAAATTTTGTTAATTTGCAGCCCCACTATTTTTGACAAATAAATGTCGCTGTCAATGATAAATTACGTAGAAAAGAGAAAATACAAATTTATTTTTTCAAGTAAAAATAAAAATTTGTCATATAAATGTAAAAAATAAATTGTATGAGAGTTTTATCGGCTTCGTATTTTACCGATTTAAATTTAATATCATATAACTTGGTTTTTTAAAATTGTAATAAATAATTATATTGAAAAATAGTAAGCAAAAGAAAACACATTAGTGTCTCATTTAATAAGTTTACTTACATCTATTTAAATAAATGATTATTTAAAAATTAAAAATTTAAATTTATTTTAAATGTACAATAATAAAAATAAACACTTGCAAATTAAAAAACTAACTCTTAAATTATCTTAATAAAATACTTTTTGGATTTTGGTTTATGTTTCAAAGTTATAAATATATTATTATTTTCATTTTAAAAATAGTGAATATTAGAGTATAAAATATTTTGAAATTTGTTATTTTCTTAATATTTCATAAAATACAGGATAAAGGGATAAATAAACTTTTCAATTATTTTGTTTTTTTCAATTAAATTTTTTTTATTTAATTATGATGTAATTAAATTTTTAAATTTTTAAATTTAATTTAAATAAATCTAACTTAAATAGAAAAGTTAAATTTTTATTCAAATTGTATTTATTTGAATCAAATTTAAAAATTTAGCGATTTATTTATTTTTTTTTTCTTCTCAAATTAATCTTATATATTTTATTATTTATTAATTTTTTTAATTTTTCATTGTATAATATATTTTTTATGTATTTTAATTTAATAAATAAATAAATTATTAATAATATTATTTTGAATTAGATATTATAAATAATTTTATTTTATTTATTTTTTTAACAATAGATGGATAAATGAGAAAAAACTTATCGTATAGTATAATTTTAATTAAATCTCAATCAAAGAAACAAAAGAATTTTCCATTTTAGTAAGGTTTTGCCTTTGCCCTTGTTAATTTTATTATATTTTTTATAAATATTAAATTAAATAATATTTGATGACAAAAAATTATAAAATCTTTCATACATTAAATCACATATTTTATATTTTCTTATTGATTTGATTTAGTTAAGAATTTTTTCTTATTTATAAATTTAACTAAAATAGAAAAATAAACTTAATATAATGCGATAAAATTATTCATGATACAGTCTATTATTAAAAAGATAAATAAAATGAAATTATTTATAATTTCATAAATTCTAAAATATATAAACCAAACATAATATTATTAATAATTTATTTATTTATTAAATTAAATAAATAAAAAAATATATTGTATAATAAAAAATTATAAAAATAAATAAATAATGAAATATATAAGGATAAATTGAAAAAAATATAAAATATAAATAAATCACTAAATTTTTTAATTTAACTCAAATAGGTTCATTTTGATTGAAAACATAACATCTCCGTTCATATTAAACTTATTTGAGTCAAATTAAAAAATCTAATTTGAACGAAAACTTAAATTTTTCGCCTAAATAAAATTTATTTGGTTCAAATTAAAAAAAATTAGGACTTTATTTAGAGCAAAATTAATTAAAAAAATTTAATATAATACAGGGGGTTTATTTGCCTCTTTGTCTTAAAATATACTATAAATAAAATTTAACTAATGTAAAATAAAAATTAAACATATAAAATAGCTAGTAACATGTATTATTGAGATAAAATGAGTCAAAAATATTTTCTTCAGATCTCGCATTCTTTTAAAAAAAAATTAGATTTTTGGCTCCAAAGCAAGAGCCCAAATATAATGAAAAAATAAAAACTGGATTTGGGAGCTCATGACCTTTGACTGTACCATTTCCACATTTCCTATGGTTTGCATTTAATTTATAAGTTTTGATTGAATTATGCAAATATTAATTCTATAATATCCGAGTAATAGTTTATGTCATGACCGGATTTCAATATATATATATATATTTTTATGTATACTTCACTCTCTGCTAATTTTTATTTTATATTAAAGTTTGTATTAAATCTTGAAAATAATTAATTTGGTTAAGTTTGTTGGACTGATTAATTTTTTTAGTACGAATCAAAATTCCTACCACTAATCCAAATTCCAATTTCTTGTACTATTTATATTATTAGTTAAAATATTTAAATGGTTAATATATCAAATCCCACGTGTGGATGAATATAAAAATAAATATTAAAATATAATTAAATAGAAATTTTTACCATTTTAATTTAATTCAAACTTTTTTAATTATAATAATTTAATAAAAAATATTATAAATTAATTCAATTTTTCTAAATTATTCAAATTTTCCCTGTTACCAAGTTAAAGTTAAAATAAATTTATTCATTGTGATTGAATATTTATTCCCACTTTTATAAGCTGTAAGGCTCCTCTTGACCTGACCAACGTCCCATCAATTGGAAAGCCGCCAAGATTTGTTAAAATTTTCTTTTCATTTTTGTTAATTTAATTTTTAAATTTTTAAACAAATATTTCCTTTATAAATAGCCAATGGCCTTTGTCTCGTTTTTCACTATCTCAACATAGTTTTCCGTTTAACAACTATGATTTCCCTAATCTCTTGTATACTTCTACTTTTTATGTACTCTAGCTCTTTATTTGCGTCCACCCATGGCAGAAATGAGACAGACCGAGTCGCTTTGCTTGGATTCAAGGCAAAAATATCCAGCGATCCTTTCAAGATCATGACCTCCTGGAATGATACCCTCCATTACTGTGAATGGTATGGTGTTACATGCAATCACCAGCATCAGCGGGTCACTGAATTGTCCTTGCCAACCCTTGAATTAGAGGGCTCCTTATCACATAATATTGGTAACTTGAGCTTTTTAAGAATTCTAAATCTTTCAAATAATATCTTCAGTGGAGAAATTCCTGTAGATATATACAGTTTGCACAGATTGGAATATTTGATTCTGACAAATAATTCCATTAGCGGACCAATTCCTGAGGCGATCGGTTCCTTGTCAAAGCTTAGACAAATTTTTCTCGGCAGTAACAATTTAACAGGAAATATTCCCGTGTCTCTGGCTAAATTATCTTCTCTTCAGGTACTTTCACATAAAATATTGGAAAGACCACAAGCATTTATGTTTAAGCATAGACCACATTTTTTAGTTACCAATTCCTCCATTTTTTATTACATATGAATTTCTTTTGTGTTCAGGTTTTGGACTTGCATATGAATTTTCTTCGAGATATACCTTCGTCCATTTGCAGATTAAACTCCCTTGAAACACTTTATATGTCTGAAAATTATTTCAATGGAACTATACCAAAATGTTTAGGGAATTTGACCAATATAAAATATTTTGATGTTTCGGGCAATAATTTTTCTGGAGAGTTACCTTCATCCATTTGCAGTTTAAATTCCCTTGAAACTCTTTACTTGTCCAAAAGCAATTTTATTGGAACAATACCAGATTGTTTAGGGATCTTGACCAATATAAAACTTTTTGATGTTTCGGATAATAGTTTTTTTGGGGAAATACCTTCATCCATTTGCAGTTTAAACTCTCTTGAAACTATTTACTTGTCTAGAAATAATTTTACTGGAACAATACCAAATTGTTTGGGGAATTTGACTAATATAAATCTTTTTGATGTTTC
>CANXYC010244723.1:0-16143 GCA_948193065.1 Aleurites moluccanus | reverse complement strand
ATGATCATTTTAGACACTTTACTTTTAGTCAACTCAAACCTCTATACATTATATACCAAGGAACCTCTATACACAGGAGTGACCTCAAATACATACATCTGATCCAAGGCTGGAGATGATGTAGCCAATGGATGACTGCCTTATTGAGAACCTGAAAACATATAACCACTGAAGGGGTGAGTATAACATTATACTCAATGAATCATTATATATATGAGTATACAATAATATTCATGGCAGTCACATCTATCCATTAATGATCTTTAAATAGAAATGCTGGTGATAGTATGATGAAATACATATCATGGATCATAATGCATATAATATAACAGGAGCCTGTAACATGTTATACAGTATCATGTAGTAACTATAGCTTCACTTCATCTCATTTCCCCCAATCAACCATTTCCAATCAACCATATCATGGCATAGGGAATTTCACCCCTCCCTAGTAGAGGTCATAATATATATCTGTGATCACAGCCGATGGTTTGTTTCTACACTATCGAAGTAGTCTTGTTATAACATATTATATGCAAATGTCTCATCTAGCATAAACATATTAAAATAAGCCTCAAATAGGAATTAAGTGATGATATATATCATTATAAGACCTAAAGAAAGGGTTTGGCTCAATTTCATATTTTTGTCCGCCGGGGCCCAGTTTGCGCTGTCGCAACTGGCTCCCAAATTACTGGTCTGTTTCTCATTTTTCAGGCACTTTCTGGTTTGCCTTGACATCAATATTAACATGGCATTTTCTTTGTACCAATAACAAGTACATATATATAAAAGACAATTGGGCTTGGTTTTAGGTCAAAAAGCATTTTAGAATAAATTATATAGCCATTCAAAGTTATGCCAATTATAGGTATTTAGGAAGCTCTGTTTTAGGTCAAATTGGCAAAATTTCTCAAATGTGGATCATTAATGGTTTTCAAGCAAGGTTATCATTTCATATGCATAAATGCATGATTTATGAATGAATAATGCATCAAACATATATATAGACTCACCTCTTAGCAAAACTTCACAATAAACCCCCAGAAACCCTATCCAGCCCGTGACTCGCCGTCGACTGCTCTTATCTGGAAACTTTCTCCTATAATATCCAAATTGGTCTTATAAGACTCATATCCACTATAAACCATATCAAAACACATATCATGCCATATTAAGGCATATTCAAGCATATTAACATATAACAACATACATTATACACATATTACACATTATGAACATCAAAGGCCCTATATCACTCTTTTAACATTTGTCATATCTTTTATGCATCAAATGCATTTCCATCATCACATATGATTCACATTACACATGTTCATCATTATTATGCTAAGTTATGAACTTCCAAACACTTAGCTCAATATTCCATACCAAACATACACAAATTTTCAATTATGCTTCAAATCACTTATACCATTCAATCTTTCTACATTTAACCTTATACATTCCAATCATTTATGCCATTATACTATAATCAAACCTTACTTCTTCATTTGCATTAACCTAATACCTTAAAGTAGTAAAGTCCATATGTTATCACTTTATGGAAATCATTCCATTCATCCATTTTTCAACACTAATCAAACATACAACATTTATAAACATCAAATGCATTATATATAATCATTTAAACCTATCAAACACCAAAGCACTAAGGCATTGTTCATGCTTCCATGTTTCGGCCAAAACATAATTCGTTCCAAATGTGTTTCTTTCCATCAATTAACCATCCATTCATGTTAATTACATCAAATACACATCATTTATACCTTTAAAACCATTAAACATCAAAGTTCAACATCAATGTTCTTCATCACTATATTCGGTCATTCTTGATTCTTTAACCAAATGAGTTTGTTTCCATTATTCAACTATATATTCATGCTAAACACATCAATTAAACATCATTTGAACCAAAAGAATCATCAAAACATCAAATTGATTCCAAACTCTTCCTATTAGGGTTTCAATCCAACTTTTTGAATTCTAACCATACAAAATGTGTTTTGATCACTAATAAACATCAAGGAACATCATGGAATCAAAAGAACTTCAAAACCAACAACTTACCAAAAATTCTTCAAAATCTTTTTTGAATTAATTCTTAGCTTTAATGAGTTTTTCCTTGAAATCTAAGGTTATATTTGTGTTTAGGCTAATGGAATTGATATGTTTTCATCCAAAAATGGAAGAAAAGCATAAGGTTTGGTGTATGGATGGAGTGGCCGAGACTTTGGTGGAGTGAACAATGAAATTTCTGAACTTTTTAAGCTTAAGAAAGATGACAATGGTGAAGTGTTGGGAAAAATCCACCTAAATATCAAAGTTGTGATTCCATACATCAATCTTATGATAAAATTTGTGTAACCTAGCCATCCAACCATCCATCTTTCATACTTTTATGCCATTGGTTAATCAAAGTCAATATTGATGGTTATAATATACATTTACCACACCAAATCCAAAACCAAAGCTAAAAATCCTATACATTGAGCTTATGATAGCAATTGTGTAACTTATTCATCTAACCATCCATTTCTTCATCATTTGATCCAATGGTTAGATTTAATCAAGCCTAAAATCATTCCATAAGGTTGCATACATCTTATAATTCCATATCTCAAAGGAAAAGACCATATTGCCCTTAGTTCAACTCAAGCACCTCAATTGAACAGCTTACCGAGCACTATTTTCAATCGGGTTTATTTCTCCATCAAAACTTCAAATAAATTAAATAACATCATTTTCAAGTCCTAATTTTATTTACTACCTTCAAATATAATGTTAATTACATAAAAACTTGAAGGGGTGTGAAATGACCATTTTACCCCCAGTTCACAAAATTTTGAGTTTTTCCCGATTTCTTCCTAACAGCCTTTAATGCACTTTTACATGTGTAAAACTATCTAAAACATGCATATTTATTCAATTCAAACATAAACATGCATAGTACATATCATATAAATACATAAGGAACCCCTTAGGTTTGCCTCTTAAAGCTTAAGTTCTAAGCCTTTAAACTGGGGTGTTACATCTTAGAATAGGTAGATGTCAAGAGATGATTAAATTTGAGGTGATAGGCATGATTAATTATAGGTTTGTTGAGTTTGGATAAGTTAGAATGGAGAAACATGAGAGGTTCTCATAAGCAAACCTTTCACGGGTGTGAGATATGTCTTCACGAGCGTGAGATATCATTCACCACCGTGCTAAAATTTCTTTAAAAATTTGGAAGATTCTCATATTTGCCTTCTCGGGCATGAAATATCTCTTTATGGTCATGAAAATATTTCGGATCTAAATGTAAACAGTGGCCTTCATGGACGTGAAGTTTCTCTTCATGGGCATGAAGACACAGGCCTATAAATATTTGACCTCATTTCTTCATTTTTAGAATTTCATTTATTTTATCCCTTTTTCTCTTTACTTTACAAATACTATTCAACCACCCTTAAACTCATTAAATTCTCTCCTCTAATAATTATATTAACTTCATCGACACAAGAAATAAGAATCAAACAACCAATAAACACTAAGACTTCAATTTCTCGAGGATTCTCCATTTTAAGGTATTTGTTCCAAACCCAATTCAAAGTTAAGATAAGTTAATACATTGTTAGAATAGAATAATATAAGTTATGTATAGATGTTTCAGAGCATCAATTAGCAATTATTATGGATTATAAGAAATAATAATGGATTTAGGGTTTTTAGGTGCATAATATCTATTCATCCCAATCTTCTACGTTTCTCTAAAAGGTGATTAAATTAATACTAGAAATCATGTTAGGATTCTTAAAGATGATTAGAAATATAAGAATTTATTATTTATGAGTATTATTGGGTAAAATCCTAATTTTGAGTATTTGGAGATTTGACATAGGAAAGGAGATTTCAAGAAATAGAGAGGATTGTTGATTTCACAATTGTTTAAGGGCTTAACAAGGATAATTTGCTTTGAGTTAAGTATAACCATTGCATATGCATATTGTTCTTTAAAATTGATTGTTCAATTCTTCCTAACTTATATGTATATAATCTCCATATTATGAAATATTGTATTGTTAGCTTATTCAATAAATTTCCCATGATATTCTTAAATTGATGATAACTTGATACATGTAATTACCATGTATGTTGTGAATGACTTGGTCATCCTTCCTTGGACCAAGCTTATTATGAAACCTATTTGCTAAATTGAATGAACATATGTTTATATGTTGATGGTCTCCTGACTAATATGTTTCTATAAGAAAACCAAGCTATATAACCTATGATATGCTTATGTATATAATGCTCTTCCCAATGAGAGTAAATTCATTGGTCCATGTGCACAATGGGAGCCCAGCTGATAGGGTTTTTATCATTGTTCCACTTAGAGGGGGCCATGAGCTCTAGGTATATACTCGGACAATCATATGTGACACAATAAGGTAGCAAGGCTACTGATACGTTATGATTATGACAGTTCTATCTTATGATTTGCTTGATAGTGTTATTCAGTTGTGAGCACTTATGTTCTTTACATGTATAACCCTATGATACCTTCATTCCTAAGTTCTTTGGCTTAACCTATGCATTGCATGTTTATATCTTATTGAATTGAAGACTCACTCCTCTTCTATTGATTTCATGGGACAATGTAGCTTAAGAGACAACTAATTCAGAAGACATAGCTTTTTAATCCATTCCTCCAAGAAGTTTCTATATAATTCTTTGATGAACCATTATTTTGTATTAATGTATTTATATTGTATGAGGAGTGTACTCTAGAGCTCCGTAGTTAGATATTGAGGATGATACTATTTTGATGTCTAGATTGACACATTTGTGAATTGTTCCTTATTCTTTATTGATGTGGGATGTATCTTTTGATTAGTAAGGAACAAGAGGAAATCATATGAAGATGTATTCAAATGCATGAATAATGATTATATGATTCATAGAATTGATTATGCTTGATGATGACTATGTATGATATAGATATATGATATGTTTAAGATCCAGGTTATGGGTGTTCTACAGGTTTATGATAGTCTTAAGCCTACCTTTATCCTAGGACTATCATATCATTAGAGTTAGGGTGTGACAAATGTGGTATCAGAGCTATAGGTTTATAATTCTAGAGATACAAAGATAGATAGATGTGTATGAGTCCTAGTCTAAGTATTGATTAAGATAACTACAGAGCATAGGATTCATGTCTCATCCATGTTGTGTCTTCCTTAGGTATAGATTTGCATTTTTTGTGCATAGTGAGTATGTTCTTGTTTTTTTTTCTTATCAGTATCGAGATGCCTCCATAACTCGGTAGGATGGGTTCGAGGCCGTCCTATATGAGATTTGCCTTCCGAAGAAGGCTCTGTAGGTGGGAATAGAGGTGATGAGGTTATTCTAGTGCCACAAGTGTAAATGGCTAATATGGCTCAACAATTAGAACAACTATAAAGGAACTATGCAATGGTAGCTAAGTTCATTACTCAACAAAGACTGCAGTGGGTACCTCCAGTACAGGCTCCAGAGATTCCCATTCCTCTGGTAGTCTCACCACCAGTTGTACCTCAAGTAGAGGAGGTATCTTTAGAGAGGCTTCTTTAGCCAAAGTCCTCAGAGTATAGAGGAGAGATGGATCCTACTAATTTCCTATAAGCAATTGAAGATAAAGTACAAATTTTATGGATACCCAATAGAAGAGCTATAGAGTTTATTGGCTATTTGATGAAAGTTGATGCCAAAGAATGGTTCAAGAGAAGCATTTTTGGTATGCTTCTATGTAATGAGGATCTTTCATGGGAGAGGTTCAAGGAATTGGTGCTGAATGAATTTTTTTTAGAGAGCATAAGGGAAGCTAAATCTATTGAGTTTGAGAGATTAGTTCAGACTCCTGGTATGAGTGTTTCAGAGTATGCCAGAAAGTTCCGTCAGTTGAGCAAATTTGCTCCAGCTTTGGTGCCTATGGAAGTGGCGTGTATTCAAAGATTTTGTAAAGGATTAGTGGCTTCATTGTTTAAACTCTTAGTTGTTATTGAGTTTGACTCTTACTTTAAACTTATGGAAAAGGCTATAGTGATTGAGAATAGAGAGATGGAAGCCAAATCTAAGAGAGTAGAGATGAAGAAAGTTAAAATGGGCAGCTCTTTCAAGCAAGAGAGTGGGGTGAAAAGTATGAGAGTGACTCATCAGTCAGCTCCTCATAATGGGCATATAGGACCTTTAGAGAGATCCTAGTAGAGTCGGATTACCCCTAGACCCACTTCTCAGATGATCTACGGTACAACCAGTTCCACACCACTTAGGACTACAAATCCTTTGTGTCCTACATTTGGTAAACTTCATAGAAGACCTTGTTATTATAAGACAAAAGTATGCTATGGATGTGGAAAGTATGATCATTTCCTCAAAAATTGTCCATAATCATCCTTTGGAGTTAGACCTCAGACTATAATTCAAATAGATAAGGAGAGGAGTGTTGGTCAGCAATCAGGTGTAGGCCGAGGCATATTGGGCAGGACTCTAGGAGCTGGCAGAGGGTCAGGACAACATGTAACTCAGGCTTTAGGGTCAACTCCTATGGGTAGAGGCAGAGGGGAAGTATTTTCTTTAGCATATGTAAGTCCCTTTCGCAACCAAGAGGGGGGGGGGGGGGGGGGGGGTGAATTGTTTTTAATTTAAAAATAATGACCAATTAAAATTTTGATGAAGGAAGAGAAGAAGAAAATAAACATAGAGATTTATAGTGGTTTGGCCAAAACGATCCTACATCCACTCCTCAAGATCACACTTGAGTATTTTGCTACCTTTAATCTTTTTAAAGGTTCAAGATCAAACCTAAGTGTTTTGACTTACACTCAAACCTTTTACAATGTGTTTTTCTCAAACTATGCTCACACACAACCCAAGAGATTTACAAGAGAAGAGAAGAAAGAATTTCCCTTTTTCTTAACCCAACTATCTTATAATCAATAATCTTCAATAACCTTGAAGATTTACAATAAATACAAATATATATTGATTTTGTATAATAAATATGAATGATTTTATAATAAATGACTTTAGAACTTGTTCTAAGTTGTTCACTATTGCATTTAATACCAATCAACTCATATTTATAAGCTTGGAAAAAAAAAGAGCCATTTAGACTTCTTTTCCCGCAATAAATGCATATGAACTTTCGCTCCAACAGTTAGTTTACGGGTGAGTCTTGCCTGCGAATTGGATTGTCACACCTACGACTCTCATTTGGCTCAATGAAGTGCAAATTTTAATTTCATCACGTCGCGCTTATGACTTGGATTTGTAGCGCCCGCAACCAACGCATCACTAAGCATGTGAAGCTTCTGTTTCTTTTGAACTTGGTTGAATTAAATTTCACCCCAGCAACTGGTCTTTTCACTCTTATAATTTTTGCTAGTCGCACCTGCAACTTCGATGAGTCATGCTCATGACTGGAGAGATACTCTTCATCTGAGGCTATTGGATGTTTTAAGAAATTTTCAATTTAATTTCGCACCCGCGAATAAACTTGTCACTCCTGCGACTTCAGCTAGTTGCACCCACGACTTGTTTTCTTCATATCTCAAGTTATACAACTCCAAATCATCCACTATTTTTTATTGGAAACTTTGAGATGTCTACTATAACTTTGTAGTTTATCACAACTCCTAAATCGTCCATATTAATATCTTAAAAAATCATAATATTTTATTACTCCAATCTATAAGACTGTTTGAGCATGCTTCACTGAATCTTTAATTTCTCCTTCTATAGAGCTCAAAATCACTTGATTCTTTTTCCATATTAAAGTAGACTTCCAGACTTCAATTATGTGTAATGGCATACCTAAATTATTCTTCTATAATTTCCAGCAAAGTTTACAAGTTGCCTTATCAATTCTATCCTAGTCTGTCAGCTTGAGCATAATTCCTTCAAAAATTCATATCTTCATTTTACAATGTCAAATATCCAATGCTTAATCCAATTTGTTTCTCCCAATTTATATAGAATTTGGCATCAAATCAGACTTTTGCAAGTGCCTTATGTGTTTAACCTATATTTGAGCAATGGTCATGATTTCTCATGCCTTAACAAACTCAATAAAATTGTCAACTCAAATAACACAATTAACATGTTTTGTGATCATCAAAATCAACATCAAGCCCAAGAGGGCTAATAATCTCCTCTTTTTTTATGATAACAAAACCATACATATAAGTGTTTAAAAAAATGCAAAAAAGGCTTTGAAAAATATTTTACAAATAATACTTGTATAAGTTCTCTCCCTTTTTGATATCAACAAAAAGATTTTACACTTTTCCTTTGATAAATAATTGCTCAACATAACATGGAGTAAAAAAAAAAAAAATCTCTCCCCCTTAATAAATCAAAAATGTTCAAGGGGTTCATAAGGGATCATCAAAGTAGAAAATTTTTCAAAACATATTTGAACAAATAAACATGCCATCAACATTTTCAAATAAATTTTTACTCAAATCAATGGGCATATAAACACTATTATAATGGTAACACATTCATTCAATGAAGATTTAAAGTTTAGAGTTACTACTTGTAGCTATGAATTTTAACATTTTGAAAGAGGTAAGCCTATTTTGAATTGTGGCATCCATTGCATATCATTCGACTTCTTTTTGCTTTGGAATTCAAACAATATGACTTCTTCATCATCAAATTTCTGCATAAAAGAAGAAATCTT
Source organism: Aleurites moluccanus (assembly GCA_948193065.1). NCBI lineage: Eukaryota > Viridiplantae > Streptophyta > Magnoliopsida > Malpighiales > Euphorbiaceae > Aleurites > Aleurites moluccanus. Next base: position 7,415 of record CANXYC010244723.1, on the reverse strand, counting down.
TGGTACCCATTTCATTTGGGTCATTGAGGATTAACCATTGTGCCTTTAACAACTCAAACTAACTTAGTTTTTTGTTGTTTCCTTTTATAGCACATTCATGAATAATATGACCATATTTATTGCAATAAGAACAATATTTGAGAAATGTCATATTATTTCTACTTCTATAAGAATGATGCTTTTTTCTTTTTTTGCAAAAATAAGATTTATGTCCATAACCATTACATGAATAATAATATCCATTAAATTTGTGGTTATGACTATGAATGTTATGCTTATGTTTTTTCTTGTTGGAGGCATGACCATGAGCATTACAAACCATATGATGTCTAATGAATGGAGCTTTAAAAATTATACTTTCTTTTTCTTTTTCTTCTTTTGAAAGAGACGATTTTAAACTATTTAAATTATTTTTAAGAATTTCATTCGTTTTCAAAACTTGGTCATAATCTTGAGATTTCACCATAGCTTTTTTTTTTTCCTTTTCAAGTTCATCATTAGCGGAAATCAATGAAATAATTTTATTGTTCAAATGTTCATTTTCATATTTCAAACCATTAATTTGACATTTGAACATTTTATTTTTCTCTTTCATTTTCTCAAACTCAATACATATGGTTTCTAATGCATCTAATAACTCATCATATGAAAAATCCTTATCAATAGAGTTTGAGGGATTTGATGTTACCTCATGAGAAGTAGTGTGCTCATCAATTGCCATGAAGCACAAGTTTGCAACCTCATCTTTGCTTTCTTCATCACTTGTGGAGGTTGAACATTCCATGCTACTATCTCTTCTTGATTGTAGCATCATTTGTTCTTACTCATTATCTTCTTCTTTTTGTTGATGAGTATGAGTACTTACATCTAAAATTTCATCAACATCACAATAGGTGTTAGTGTTATAAGTAGAATAAAGTAAATTTCATATTTCATTGCCACTAATACAAGAAGACACTCTATTGTAATCATTCTCATTTAATGAGCTTCTAAGAATTTGCATGCCCTAATGTTTGATTCAAATTATTTTAAATCATGCTCATGCCATAAGTTCCTAGGTTTTATAATAAGTAAGCCATCTTCTATAACTCCCCATAAATCCTCATCTTAAACATCTAAATATTCTTCCATTTTATTTGCCGAAAAGTTATAATTGCCACCATTAAAAAATGGTGGTCTATCTACTCTATATACAAAACTCTTATATATTGCCATAGGATCAATTCTTGGATGGTTAAATCCTTATGTAATACCCTAGAAAAGCCTACTATAATTGAACTACACTATTCTCAGTTTTTGGTTTGGAATTATCGAAATAACTAAAAATAATTTTAGAGACACAGTTAGAATGCAAAAGAGATATTGTCCTGGAAAACGTCGGTATCAATAACACTGCCGAGAAAATAGCAGTCCGGTCGACAGCTGAATTGCTGATTTTGACCTAGGGGTAAAGAATAATATAAATATATGTGTAATTATGGTAAAAAGAACGAGGTGAAAAATATTTAGGAACACTAAAAAAAATAGGTAATGGTAAAACTGTAAATAAATGAAACTTTAGGGGTATAGTGAAAAATTGACTATCTGAGTTTTAGAACGGCTCTAAAATTATTTTTATAATATTTTATAATAAAGTATAAATAAAAATAAGCCATTTGAATTCCCACTTTGAAATCCAATTCTTAACAGAATTGTTAGAATAAATTACAAAAGGAAATGTGACAAAAGTATGATTTATGGAAAGTTTAAGGACCTAAATGTAATTTGTCATTTTTGACTTGGTATACAAGCAACACTTAGACTTTTCTTCATCATCTTTTTCCTCTCATTCTTCCTTGGCCGAAAATTTTAACCTTTCCTCCCACCAAATTTCTTTCAAATTTCTTAAGAAAACCTAAGAAAAACTGAATCAAACCATCAATCCTTTAATTTCTAACCTTGGGTTGCTTAGAAAATCAAGAAATTTCAAGGTTCTTTGGTTTTGAAATTTTGGCCCAACCTTCTCCAACTGCGGGAACACATTCTTCTTTTCTTTAAAGTATGAAGGCCAGTGCCCATTCTTTCATTCGACTAGACGATTCCTCTTTATGTCTTCATTTCTTGCCCTTGCTTATCTCAATTTATCCTCTTGCTTGAATTGGAATTTGAAGTAGTTCCAATTCCTTATCTTAGGCAAAGGAAGATTCAATATTCACTCAGACAAAGTTTGAACTCAGCCACAAATTTTCCCTCTCTGATAGAGGTACTCAGTTCACTTAAAGATTTTGGAAAAAGTTGCAAGAGTACTTAGGTATACGACTTGATTTTAGTACAATATTTCATCTGCAAACGAATTGTCAATTAGAGAGGACCATCCAAACTGTAGAAGACATGTTGAGAATGTGTATTCTAGACTTTAGAAAGAATTAGGATACTCACTTATCGTTGGTAAAGTTTACCTACAATAATAGCTACCATTCAATGATCCATATGTCTCCTTATGAAGCTCTGTATGGCAGAAATTGCATATCTCCCTTGTGTTGGGATGAGGTTAGGGAGAAGCATATCGAAGGACCTGAGTTGATAAGATACACATCTGAAAAGATACCTCTCATTCGAGAGAGATTAAAGACAACTTTCTGTCACCAAAAGAGTTAAGTTGACCCAAAGAGAAAAGGCCTTCAGTTTTCTGTTAGGGATCTAGTATTCTTAAAGATCTCACCTATGAAAGGAGTTCTATGATTTGACAAGAGAGGTAAGCTATCTCCACTATTTATTAGGCCCTTTGAGATTTTGAGCAAGGTTAGAGAGGTCTCATATAGGCTAGCTTTGCCATCTAACATGGATGGTGTGCATCCAGTATTCCACGCATCGATGCTTTGAAAGTACATTGTCGATCCTTTTCATGTGCTACAAGTTTCAACAGTGGACCTTTAGTAAGACTTGACATATGAGGAGATTCCAGTAGCCATTGTGGACCGAATCATCAAAAGACTACGAAATAAAGATATAGCAATGGTTAAGGTCTTATGGAGAAATCAAACAATAGAATAGTGCACTTGGGAGAGTGAGCAAAGCATGAAGGATAAGTACCCCTATATATTCCAAGAGCAAGGTAAGTCTTAAAATTCGAGGACGAATTTTCTTAAGGTGGGGAAAATGTAACACCTAGTATTTGGAACGTCTAGAGTAGATGTGTTCACTTATGATTGTATGATGAATGTCAGTATATGTATGTATACATATGTGCATGATAGATAATCTAGCATTGTCATGTTGTGTATAAATTCCACTTAGAATGGGTAGATGTCATGAGATGATTGAATTTGAGGTGATAGACATGATTAAGTATAGGTTTGTTGAGTTTGGATAAGTTAGAATGGAGAAGTATGAGAGGTTATCATTAACAAATCTTTCACGGGCATGAGGTATGTCTTCACAGCCGTGAAGTATCCTTCACGGGCGTGAGATATCATTCACCACTATGATAAAATTTTCTGTGAAAATTTTCCAGATCTTCAGATTTGCCTTCACGGGTATGAAACATCTCTTCACGACCATACAAATATTTCAAACCTAAATGTAAACAGTGGCCTTCATGGCCATGAAGCCACTCTTCAAGGGCGTGAAGACATGAGCCTATAAATATCTAACCCCATTTCTTCATTTTCATAATTTCATTTATTTCATCCATTTATCTCTCTACTTCATAAATACTCTTCAGCCATCCTTAAAACTCATTAAATTCTCTCCTCCAATAATTATATTAACTTCATTGACATAAGAAACAAGAATTAAACAACCAAGAAACACCAAGACTTTAATTACTCAAGAATTCTCCATTTCAAGGTATTTATTCCAAACTCAATTCTAAGTTAAGATAAGTTAATACATGGTTAGAATAGATGAATATAAGTTATATATAGATGTTTAAGAGCATCAATTAGTAATTATTATAGATTATAAGAAAGAATAATGGATTTAAGGTTTTTGGGTGAACAATAGCTATTCATCCAAACCTTCAACATTTCTCTAAGAGGTGATTAAATTAATACTAGAAATCATTTTAGGATTCTTAAAGATGATTAGAAACATGAGAACTTATCATGTATGAGCATTATTGGGTAAAACCCTAATTTTGAGTATTTGAGAATTTGACATAGGAGAGGAGAATTCAAGGAAATAAAGAGGAATTGGGATGTGACAATATTATAGAGCTCTAAGAGTATTACAATACCAAAATAATAATTAACTTTCAAAATATCAGAGTATATACTTGGACTAGCTTCTTAGAGGAAGGAAATCAAGAAACTCTATCCTCTATCTCAGGACCAACAACTTTAGCACTTGAAAACAACTACTTTAGCACCTGAAAACCACAACAGAAGGAGGTTGAGCCTTCAACTCAATGAATTATGCATATGTCATACTTATATCTAGATATAACAATACTTGAATTATGTATAATCAAAATTGAGTTTCATAAGCAATATCTGTATCTAGATATAACAAAAATAATCAGAGGGCTCATATTGCATAAATCTGAATATAATATTAAAAGTCATATACATATCAGAGTCATGAATCAGAGGGTACTTGCAAGGAATGGCATAACATAGATATATTCATATGATATAAGGTAAAGTAATGTAAATATCAGAACAATAGAGAATAAAATAGGAGTACTATGGTCTCAATACAAAGTATATGTGCCTATGCTAATATACTCCTAGAGAAATTTTGTCCTTCCAGGAAGGACCCTGATACTTTAGACTCTATCAGTTGAATCACCGGTGCACACAGTCCCATGATTTATCACACATAGGTAAGGCGTTCAAACACTAACACATATTTGATTTAGAATATAAATGTTAGCAGTGATAATAAATATTAAACAATATCATGGATCAGGTAATAATGAAAATTTCAGAATAATAAGGTTATAATATAACAGTGAGTTAGTTTCAAAGAAATAGGTAGTATACCCAACTCAATAATTATAACAATGGGCAACAAAAGATATCTTAGGTTTAGCAACATTTATTTCAAAGGGATTTAATGATTTAAATGAATACATAAATATGCTCATAATATAATTTTGGTTTAATGTAACATAGGCAAAAATATAACATATATAATTAAATACATAATACATATGTATAACTCACCTCTAATAGAGCAAGCAATCCAATTCAAAGCTTAAATACTATTGGTCATGCTCCAATTAATTCCAAAGTTCATTCAACATATAAATACAAACATAATTTTAACAAATTAAAATTTAGAGTTTTCCTTATCTAACATCAGCAATACCAAAATCTTGTAAATTATAAACTATCTAACTCTATTAAGATTTTTTTAAACTTAATTGACCATTCTTAAAGAATTTTATGGAATATTAGAGAAATATGTGTTATTTATATAACTATTCATCATTTACTCTAATTCTCCCAACCAACTATTATCTATAACCATAAATACATATACATACTCCCCTTAACTCAAACATAACTATTCTAACAACCTATAATGTCAAATTAGAACAAAAGTGGAGTTATAGAGAAAATACATTTTTCTCCTCAAGAGATGATTTTTGAGAAATCTCGATCTATTGGAAGATTTAATGGACTTCTTATAGTATTTCCTTCCCAAAATGAAGCATTAGTTATGGTATTAATAACTTAGAAGAATAAGTAGAGAATTTCAGATTTTAAGATGAAGAAATGAGGAAGAAAGACAATAAAAATCGGGTAGAAAATGAAATGACAACTATTTATAGGGTTGTTACTGTTCACATTACTATTCGCCTAGAAAAGATTCACTTGGTAGTACAACTTAAACTGGCTATATCTTGATCTACAAATATATAATCACTTCAATTATTATTTTTTTATTTAAACAAGACATATAAAGCTACAACATATAAAAAATTTAATACAAAATATATAATACATAATTTATGGTAAATTTTCAAAATTAAATATGTCTCACTGCAAGTGGCCATCCGAGAAGACTTTGTTTCTATGACTATATCTCCAAACGTATATATCCAATTGAAAATCTGATTTACAAAATCCTATATAATACATAATAAACAAGTTTCATGTTTTACTCTTTGTTCATTTCAACCTCGAAGATCCTCAAATTAATTGAACAATCTCATACTACCTACAAAAGTAGCAACCAAAACTAGTCCTAATGAAAGTGAAATATGCCCTCACACACATAAGATTTTACAAAACTGACTTATACTTATATAGATGAGACACAACTCTACAACTTTTATATTTACACTTTTCTAAATTCTTTCTTTAAGGCTATGAAAATAGAGTTTTAACATTCAGTTCACTTCCAATACATTTCTCTTCCTTTCAAAACCAACACAAACCAAAACTAAACTCTAAATAAAAGCTTAAAGGTTAAAAAAAAATATCTAAGCACTTTAAACAGACTATGGTAACAAAAATCAGAGCAGAACATAATCAAAAGCAATTATGGATATCAAAAACAATTTGAACTTATACAGAAAATGAAAATTATTACAAACACAACTCATAACATATGCAAAGCATATAAAGAGTATTACACGCATACTTATTATGCTAACCTTGTTGAGTATGAAAGTTTTTACATTTCAATATAATTGAAATTTTGTTATAAGTTATTTTATAACTTTGTATTGTGTTATTATTAATTGTTAAGTAAAAAAATGAAGGCATTAGGATATTAGTATTAACCTTAGTTAAGTTGATTGTAATTTTTTTTTCTTCTAAAATCTAATAAATTATTTTGTTTGTCTGTCAGATTCATCTTATTATAATGTGAATTTAATTATGATGTATGATTAATTAGTTTTCTTATTTTATTTGATGTTCATGTTTTAATGGGGATAATGGCAGAGTAGAAGGGGTAATGGTGCCAATGGTAGTAGAGGAAAAGGTTTAGGAGGAAGGACATCAGTAAGATCCAAACCCTCACCAAATAAGGACATCAGTGTAATAACCCGAACGATTATAGTGGAAAACCCAAATCGAGTAGGAATTTTTTTTAAATTCTCTAGGGAGCAATAACCGAAAATTTATTAAGGACAATGGAAAATAGACATTAGAGTGAATTATAGAATTTAAATGAGAATTAAATCGAATAGAATGGACAATATGAACCTAGTTAAAAATACTAGAGTATTAAAAATTATAGCAAAATAAATTGAAAATACTTAAGAGTTAATTAATGGATTAATTAATAATTAATCAAGAATTAGCCTAAAAGACAACAAAAGTGGCTAAATAATTATATATATATATAGGTATATATCTATAATTATTTATATAATTCAAAATGATTTTCTTTTCTTTTATTCTTTTTCTTTATTTCTTTTCCTATTTACTTTTTCCTAATTTTCCTATTGGGCCATTTGTTACATATAGAGATAAATA
>CANXYC010244652.1:0-11635 GCA_948193065.1 Aleurites moluccanus | reverse complement strand
TGATTTAGCAGTGTAATTATATTGAACACTGTATTATTTTGTATGTGCATATCCTAGCAGCTCCATGAGTTTTGTAAGGTATAGTTAGTGTATGAACATGTATGTATCGATATTGGAGTATAAATATATAAGATATGGTAGTTACAGAAAGTTACGGAATGAATAGTATTTATGTGAGTGAATGGTTATATATATTGTAGTGATTGATGGGTTCTACGGGTGTCGGTCGCCTTGACATCTCCAGTACCCTAGGATCGTCGCAATCCGAAAACAGGTATAGACACTATGAGTTCCTTATACTTCCTTTAAGATTGATTAATGCCTTGAAAACTTTTATGGATTTAATGAATTGGATTTTCAAGCCTTTCTTGGAAAAATTTGTCCTAGTTTTCATATATGACATACTTGTTTATTCCAAAAGTCAAAAAGACATGAAGAACGTTTAAGATTGGTATTCTAAATGTTGAGATAGCATCAATTATATGCCAAACTTCCTAAATATGAATTTTGCCTAGATAGTATTTGCTTCTTAAGGCATATTATGGTGAAAGATGGCATTCAAATTGATCCTAAGAAAGTGGAGGCATTACTCATTAGCCTAGATCCACTAATTTTACAGAAGCTCATAGTATTTTTTTTTTTCACCAACTATTATAAAAGGTTTTTCAATGACTTCTCCAAAATAGTAGCTTCCATATCTAAGCTAACGAGGAAGTAGACAAAGTATTAATGGATTGATAAGTGTGAACAAATCTTTTAAAAGCCTAAGGAGTGTTTGACTTTAGCTCCAATGCTTGTATTACATTCAGGAAGGGGAGGTTTCACTATGTATTGCAATATATCTATGGTTGGATTGGGATGTGTTTTGATGCAACATGGGAAGGTAATTATCTATATCTCTAGGCAACTGAGGAAACATATGATGAACTATCCTACCTATGACTTAAAAATGGCTACAATTGTCTTTGCTTGGAAGATATGGAGGCATTATCTTTATGGTGAGAAATGTGAGATCTATAGTGATTACAAAAGTCTCTAATACATCCAAATGCAAAAAGAGACTTGAACGTAAGGCAAAAAAGATGGATTGTGCTATTGAAAGATTATAATTGTTAGATACTCTGCCATCCTGGTAACACCAATGTGGTTGCACATGCTTTCAGCTGAAAATCTATAAGAAGTTTATCCCATATTAGTGTTTAAAATAGGCCTTTAGTAAAGGGGTTGCAAAAGATTTTTGACAAGAGTGCAATTGGATATTTGGAATCTTAAGTGTTACTTACTTATTTCCAAGTAAGACCAAGGTTGATCGATGAGATAAAGGAAGTATAAGATAAGGATTGTTAACTTATAAGGCTAAAAGGAGAAGTGCAAGCTGGTAAAGCATAAGGAATTTTTTTCAAGATGGAGTTTTGAGCTGTGGTATAGACTATATGTACCCAATACAGATGAGTTAAAGCAAAGAATCCGAAAAGAGGCACATCAAGTGTCATACAATATTCAACCGAGGACAATAAAGATGTACCCTAATGTGAAGGGTTGTTATTAATTTTTAGGATGAAAGAGGAAATAGCGATGTTCATAGCATCTTTCTTAACTTGTCAGCAGGTTAAGTTTGAGAATCAGAAACCTATCAATCTTCTTCAAGAGATGCCTTTACCTGAATGGAAATGGGAATGAGACATTATAGATTTTGTTGTAAGGCTACTAAGGACTTCTAGAAAATATGACTCAATTTGGGTGATTGTTGAAAAATTGACTAAGTAACTCATTTTGTAGAAGTCAAGACAATATACATATTGGCTCAATATGTATGGTTATATCTAGAAAGATTTTGAGTCTTTGTGGGGTTTTGATATCCATTATCTCAGATAGAGGATCATAATTAACTTTTAGATTTGGCAGTAGTTTTAGAAGGCATTAGGGACATAGTTGGACTTCAGTAGACATTTCATCCTTAAAGTGATGGACAATCTGAGAGTACTACAAATATTAGAAGATATGCTAAGGATGTTTGTCTTGAATTATGGTGGGATTTGGAATAAATATCTGCCTATAATTGATTTTGCATACAATAATAGTTACTATTCTACCATTAGGAGGGAACCATACGAGACTTTGTATAGGAGGAAGTGAATTTCTCTCATATGTTGGATAGAGATAAGGGATAAGCACTTAGAGAGTTTCGACTTGATTATAGACACAAATAGGTATGTATCAATAATTAAGGAGAGATTAAAAATGGTATTTAGTCGATAAAAAAGCCATGTCAATTCGAAGAGGAAAGATCTATAATTTTCAGTGGGAGATCATATGTTTTTGAATCTCCTATGAAAGGATTTATGAGGGTTGGAAAGAAAGGGAAACTATCTTATATGTATTGAACCCTTTGAGGTATTGGATAGGATTAGCAATATATCCTACCAGTTAGCCTTGCCTCCTAGCCTGAGTTATGTTCTACATCCCATCCTCCATGTATCCTTGCTTTACAAGTATGTCCTAGATCCATCGCATATGTTGTAACCTCAAATGATTAAAATGGATAAGGACATGGCATATGAAGAGGTTCATATGGAAATCATTGATACACAAGTCCTAAAGTTAAGGAACAAAGAGATCCTTATGTTTATGGTTCAAAGGCAAAATCATAGAGTATAAGAGTGAAATTGGGAGAGTGAGCAAATAATAAAGCTCAAGTACCCTCACTTGTTTAACCCTTGAGGCATACCTTCCTCTTTAAATTCATGGATAAATTTTTCTAAGGGGGAATAATGCAACACCCATGATCTTTAAATATTGATTTCCCTTAAGTTAAAGCTAGTTAAGGTCTTCTTGTGCTAATGGCATCAACTTTTATATGCATATATATGTATTATCATGCATATTGCTAATAAGTCTTCATGTTTCATGTGTGCTTTTGACTATATGCTTAGGCATCCCAAGGTAAGTATGAACCTAGTTTCTAATGTGCCAAGTTAAGTTTCAGATACATTATAATATTGTTTAGAAATCTTAAGATGTGAATTGATGAATTTCCTAAGTGTAAGATGTGAATCCTCATTTGTTTGAGGTATATAATCATTTTATGAACCTTAAAGGAACATTAGAGATTCTTATATTATATGTGTTAGAGACTTAACAATTTGATTGAAGTTCAATAGATATGAACTAAATGTCAAATCCTATAGGAGTAAGCTTTATTGCCGATAACAGGGCATGAACTACCAGTAACACCTGTGAATTCCTTCACTATCAAAAATTCATGAATTGTGCCTTAAATGTAACAGGCATGATTTTTTCTTCGTCTCGATTTACAAATTTTCATATTTCAACAAATGAGCGTAAAACTTTAGTAATGTATGTTAATTTCAAGCAACGAGTGTGAACTCTCTGGTAACGCGCGTTCTTTATCTATTTTTTTCTAAATTTTGACTTAAGAATAATGGTCATGAACCTTAGGTAATGCTCATGAATCCTTTATCGGGCCCAAATGCTAAATTACAAGTAATGGGCATAAATTCTTATTAACGATCGTTACCTATCGATAGTTATAAAAAGGTCCATTTTCTTCATTTATGAGATCAACCATCATTTATAACTTTCTTCTATCTTCTTCTTTATTTTTTTTAAGCTATTCAATCCTACTAAACTTACCCTATCACTCTACCATAAAAGAACATCAACGATTACTCAAAACTTGGAAATTACTCAAAAATTCACTAAGCTCCTTTTATAGCCTTTTTTTAGTGTTCTTCAAATTTTTGAGAGAAAATGCCATTTTCTCTACTTCTTCTTATATTCATGGTTTGATTTAAAAATTATTTATGGAAGGATTTAATGAGTCTTGGGTGATCATTTAAGTGTATTAATTAAATGAATTAATGGTTAGTTTGGAAGGTAACAGTATTAATTGCTTTTCAGGTGAATAATGTTATAAAAATTGAAATTTCTCTCTATCTTTTATTATTCTTCATTTATATTGGCATGATAGAATACTCACCAATAATCAAGCGCAGCATAAGTGATTTTTAATAATTTTCAAAAACAAAGATCATACAAAGCATTAATAACAATGATCAACCAATTTAGTGGCCAAATATAACATGCAGGGACAACATAAGATGAAGAAATACCTTTTGAAGGAAAAAAAAGGGACTACCAAGTTCGATTTCTAGCACACCAATTGTTATGCCTCTAGTTAGTCCATGGGTGTCTTGCTTCCAACTTGAAAATCCTTACAAGCAAAGGTTGTTCACTTTCTCAAGCCTAATCAACCAAAGATCCTAGGTAAGGTACTACTAGTTTATTATTTGATGCTTACTTCACCTTTTCTTGTAAGTCTAAATTGACATGCAAAGGCAAACAAGAGAAATGAAGAAGAATAAGATATTTCTTTAGTGTTTTACTCTTGTAAAATAGCAAAGGAAATGGAACACAAAACAAAATTTGCTCCTCTAATTCTCAAAATGTTTGGTTGGCCAACCATTCCCTTTCTCTTGTCTTTTATGTGTTTTCAATGCTAAGTTATGCTGAGTGGAAGAGAAGGCAAAACAAGAAGAGACACAAGTCACTTCATGTCTTTCGCTAATCAAATATGGCTTGATTAAGCCAAACCTCCTTTTATTAGCTAAAGATAATGCACTAGGATTAATCATTAGCTAGTTAATTTAGGATTAGTGGAGAATATTTACATCGGCACTAGCAAAGCCCAAATGATTATTCTTAGTGAGTAAGGCCTATTAAATAGGAAAATCCATTAACTAAAACCCTAAATGCTTCTTCCATTTTTCTAATGTGGGTTGGCCCTGCATAAATGGATAAGTCGATTGATATATTAACCAATAACATCAATAGAATAATAAGTCTTTCAATTTAATCATTTCTACTTACAACCCATGCAAGCTAAGACTAAATCGACAAACCTAATTTCCCCAAACCGAGCAAATAGTCATATTAGCAATTACGTTAACTTAATATCAGCTCTATCTAATTATCTCTGTAATTGAGATAATTAAGTCTAAAAGCATATTACTTATATTGTGTGACTTTCTAAGTTCATGTTCAATTGGCAATGGGAAATGATATTATATGGAATATCACGAGAGAACTATCTCAACCAATCAAAGGTATTCTCATTCTTGATTAGTTCCCATAAGTCATGGTTGACTATTCATCATATTTTTATTTTCATTTATCTTATATATTTATGTACTTTTATTTTTTTTTTAATAAGTTTTAGTTATTTTTAATTAATATTTTAATAAATTATTTCTAATAAATCTTTTTAGAATTTTATATTTTTAAAATCTTTAGTAAGTGTTTTAAATGAAAAAGAAGCAAGGTAATTTGGATGGAAGCCCCATGGGCATGGCACCTAAGTCAAGAGAGTGAGCCTTCTTTAAAAACCCCAAGGCCTTGCCATTTTCCCAAGGCCTTGACACCTTCTTTAAAAGCCCCAAGTCCTTGCCAATTTTCCATGGACTCAACACCTTCTTTAAAAGCCCCCGAAGGCTTGCCTTTCTTCTCAAGGCCTTGGAGAACTTAAAAGAAAAGACCTTAAGATCTTGGCCTTTCTTCTCAAGGCCTTGGAGAACTTACACCAAAAGACCCTAAAGCCTTGGCCTTCTTTCAAAGAATTGGCACTATTCACCAAAAGACCCCAAGGACTTGCCTTCCTTTAAGCGCTTGGCACTATTCACCAAAAGATCTCAAGCCTTCTGCATTCCTTCAAGACCATGGCACTATTCACCAAGGCCATGGTTGTGCCTCCATTACTAAGGATGTGGAGCCATATTTAAAGACCCTATGAGCGTGCCATCTTTCTAAGGGTGTGAGCCCTCTTTAAAATTCTTCCAAGGTCATGCCTTCTCTACTAAGGGTGTGGCTTCTCTACCAGGGGCATGGCCTACCTTTCAACCATGCACGACACTTTTGATACAACTTCAATAAAGATATTCAAATTATCTCAAGAAAGGTGCAGTAAATAAATTCAAATGGAAGATATGGAAAGATATGAAGATTGGCTTTATCTCGGAATTAAAGGAGTAGATTATGGAATTTAAAACACTTTTAAACAAAGAAGGAAGACACAAAGAAAAGGGTGGATCAGTAGGTTTCAAACCCTAGTCACCTCAAGGCTTTCGAACACAATTTCTTTTGTTTTTAAATTAGGTTTTCAATTTTGTTTCCTTTCTTTTCATTTTAATTAAAGTGTCACACCCCAACTCCAATGGTGCAATGGTCCTAGGGCAAGGGTAGGCTTAAGGCCACCATAAACCCGTAGAACTCCCATATCCTAGATCTCATTTTATATTATACATTCATAACAAATATAGATATCATTCAATATTCATTTCTATGATCCATATAAGCATAATTTATATCTTTATTTTTATCATTTAATAATTTCCTCTTGTTCCTTACTGATCAAAAGATGTATCCCACATCACTAAGGAACAAGGGTAACCCGAAAATGTAACAATTCATACATCAAAATATTATCTTCCCCAATATCTAACTACGGAGCTCTAGATTATACTTCCAATACATACTGTACCATAATACCATACAATAAATATACATACTATATTTCAAAATAATTACAATCAAGGCTTCTTGGAGAAATAAATCAAGAAGCTGGATATTCTCTACTAGCTCCCTTATGAGCTACACTCTCACCTTAAATCCACAGAAGAGGAGTAAGCCTTCAACTCAGTACCAAATGAACATGCAGTATGAAAAAAATATGTATACATTTATATTAATCCAAAGGAAATATCAAATCTAAGAACATGGGTAAGAATCATCATATGGTTAGGCTTGCAAGAACATGAGTGCTCACAATCGAATAGCACTATCAAGTAATATGGTAGAACTACAGAGTGCATCAGTAGCCATGCTACCTATCACAACAGAGCGCATCAGTAGTCCTTGCTACCTTATCGCAAATGCATGCTTCACAGGCATACGCCTAGAGCTCATGGTCCCTTCTAGGTAGAACACTGATAAAAATCCTATCAACTAGATTCCTAAAGTGCACAGTGGACCAATGAATTTACTCTCATTGGGAAGAGTGTTCTATCCATAGGGTCATATAATTTCAATCTCATAAGAAACATATGGGTCACAAGACCATCAACATATAATATAATATCAATCAAGATAGCAAATGGTTTCATATGATTGTGGTCCAAGAAAAATGACCAAGCAATTTGCATTCATATAATGTAATCACATGGAATAATTCATTAATTGTTTGAGAACATTATAAGGATTTCAATAATAGGTGAATAATACAATATCATGTATATGAGGATCATATGGGTGAACATTAAGAATACTTGGACATATCATTTCAAGAAAGCGATAAATAAATGCAATGTTCATACTTACCTCTATACAAATTTATCCTTGAATTTCCTTTAACAGTTTGCTTTACAATAATCTCCTCTATTTCCTTGATGTTCTCCTCCTAAGAAATTTTCCCCAAATATTCAAAATTAGGGTTGTCCTTAATCAATAATATTCAATATGATTTCTTAACCTTTAACCATCTTATAGTTTCTATTTTTAACTCCCAACATCAATTTAATTCATCTCTTAAAGAAAATCAGTAATTTATTTCGAATTTACTGTTCACATTACTATTTATGACAGTCCATAAATTCTGATTTCTCCAACATTAATTATCATTAATAACTTCAAGATGCTTGTAATAAATTCTATATATCCACAATTAACTATCCTAACTACCAGACTTTATTAATCTAACAAGAATATGACATTTGAAGAAAATGTACCTTATTTCTTCAAAAACTGATTTCCTGAGAAAATCTGCTTGAAACAGAAGATTGATGCCTTCAAATGTGATAATCTAGAGATTCAATGCAATAATTTTGAGTATAAATGTCTTAGAAAATAAATGGAAATATTCTGATATGAACTAAAGAAGAACGGAGAGAAGAAGAAAGAAAATCGTGCAGAAAATCGCTACTGGGCACTAGTTAAATAGGCCACTGCCCCAAAATCCCGCTCACCAGCTCGCATCGCTAACCCGCCTCGGCGATGCTACCTCGAATAAGCCAGCTCGCAATTCCCACTTCACCAATCTGCTTCGGCAATGCCACTTCGCATAAGCCACTTCGCATATCCAATTCACATATGCCACCTCGCATATGCTGCCTCGCGAACTTCTCTTCGCATATGCTGTCTCACATATGCCTCTTCGCATAATGCCACCTCACCTATTCCTCTTCGCCAAACTTTGCTCGCCTATCTCCCTCTTCGTATATTGCACCTCGGCAATGCCTCTTTGCATAATGCCACCTCACCTATTCCTCTTTTCCAAACTCTACTCGCCTATCTCCCTCTTCGCATATTCCACCTTGGCAATGCCTCTTCGCATAATGTCACCTCGCCTATTTCTCTTCACCAAATTCCTCTTCACCTAACTCCACTTCGCATATGCCACCTCATATATACCTCTTCGCCAATTGCCACCTCAGCAATCTCTCTTTTCCACTTCTCTTGCTCGCATTGCCAGCTCGCAAATGCCACCTCGCATTTTGCCTGCTCTCAAACACCAATCTCTGCCGAGTTGAAACCCTTCCTCGACAACTTATATTCAATCAGTTTGCAATTGAGCTACAAATTTCCAAACTCCCTGATTCTTTTTGTCACTTAAAATAGACATTCAGTGGTTCAACATATCCAAAATTCAAATTATAAAGATAACTACACAGACCATGGTGACTCTCTAAAATTCACCCTGACTTATTGCTTAAAAATCATCCGAATAGACTTGAGAAATTCCACTCTCCACTGAATTATGCTAATCCAAATCTCCTAAAATTTTACATCCAACATAACAACATATAAAGGAACATTTCTCATGTTTACACTTTTGGCTCAAACAGCCTCAGTCATTCTCAGAAAATTCAAATATACACAGATTTACTACAGAGAATAATAAATCAGCATACACAGAATTTTACAGAACCATTTTACAAAATTAAAGATGAGATATACATCTATAACTTTTATATTTTACACTTTATCAAATTATTCCTTTAAAATCAAGAATGACTCTCACAAATTCCACCCTGCAACAAAAAATTTCTGGATTTCCTCAAACATTCATATCTTCAATTAATTTAGATTCAACAAACATACAATTAATTAAAATGACAAAAAATTGCAGATATTACATAAATAATATTAGTTTTGTAATTGGCTTGGAATCAAAGTGGAAGTGTCAAGGAATCGAGCTACGCTTTGGAATGAGATATTCAAACTTAATAAGGTTTATTTTTCCTTTAAATATATCTTTTGCTTTTAATCATTATTTTGCTTAGCCTTATGTCAACATGAATTATTTGTTTGCTATGAGTATGTTTATTATTTTCAATTTGATTATGAAATAACTCTTTAATTTCTAGGATATGTGATGGGACCATTTAGGTGATGCATGTTTAGGGCTAATATCTTAAAACCTAAAATTCACATATATTGATTAATTTATGCTTAATTCTCATTTAAGTGCTTAGCTATCACTTTTATGCTTGTATTAATTGAATAATCGAAAGGTGAAAAGTAATGCTAGAACTTGATTGTCAATTAATTTATATTATTAGTTTGCTCTTCATTCTCAAATGGGTGCATGAGGAATACTTGTATGAAAGTATTAGTTAGTACATTGAAAGATGAGGGTTAATATCAAAAATGAAATTAATAATACAGGGGCTATAATCTAAAAGGTAGTTAGCCTTTAAATATATCGAGTTAGGATTGTAATTCGAGAAACCGTTAGTTTTAATTTGATATATTGAACTCTTTGGTTGATAGATATTAATTTTTTGTGTTTTATATTTTCTAGTATTTTTGTTACTGTGTGTTTGTGTTTTTATTATTAATTTTTGTTATTGAGTTTATTATTATCCTATTATATTAATTTTTGTTTTCTTTAAAGTGTTTGTAATTATTTGATAAGTTAACTGTCATGGATAATGATGAATTTGCTTATCTGTTAAATACTATTATGGCAATAGTCCTAGGGGAGGAGTGAATAGGAGTTAAAAATACCTAAAGAAAATATGCAGCTAATATGTAATGAATATGTTAATTTTAAATAACAAGTAATATTAAAAGTGAGGGGTTAAGAAATCTCAGTAAATTTATAGTGGTTCGGAGCCAAATTATTTCTCCTACGTCCACTTCTCTTAATATCAACTCGATATTAAGGTTCCTCTAAAATCGAGTGCACCACTCAACTCAATTACAATAGATTTCCAAGGATTTCATCCTAAACACACTGAGTTTCAACTCAGATTTTCACTCTCAATAACAGAGATACAGATTTTTAGGTCTCCCTAAACTTATACAAAGTTATTCCAAAGTTATACAATAAAGTATGAATAGTTAAGACTAGCAAAAACTAGTAAGAACTCAAAGAATAATAAATAAAATTTAAAGAGTTTAAAAATATAGTATGAATTTAACAATATTGATTTCACTTAGATATTGTGCTTCACTATTGTAATACCCCAATAGACCGAGCAATGAATAATGAAGAAGTACAAAAGACAGTATGAATATAACGGACTATAGTAACGGATTTAATATTAATTTAAGTATAAATAGACTCAATCAATTATTGAAATATACAAAAAATGGTAGAGTATAACACTCAAGAATTTTTTAACCTCAACCGGTGTCACGACCCAACCAGGGAGTCGCAACGGTCCTAGGGTACGGGTGATGCATAAGCGACCAGTACCACGAAGAACCAACTTAACTATCTATATGGCATGCAACACAATAACAAGCTCATTATAGCTTGATAATTTCATAAAAATTTGGGCAACTTCTCCTTTATATAAGGAGTATGCCTAACTGAAAACATGCAAATAAAACACTTCTAATAAACATTTCACCAACTATCTCCAATCAATGATCCCTTTGGATCTCCAATATCAACTCAACTCAAGCACCTTTGCATATCCATCAATATCCATAGATGTAATATATCATAAATATATTCACAATATATTTCTTATATAAAACTATAAAAATGCAAGCACAAACATATATGTATGCTACTCTTAAATTTTCAGTACCATGGAATTTCTATACTATACAATTATTTACATATACTTTTGGAATTTAGAATTTTACATATTACTATTCCAAGGCAGAAGTACGGATTGCCAATGGAATGTGTGCCTCACTGCAGACCTGAAAATATTAACCACTGAAGGGGGTGAGTATAAAAATACTCAGTGAATCCAAATGTATATAAATACAGTAAATGATCATGGAACAATGGATAATCAGATGTGGTTTAGAAATTCAATATAAAACAATAATTTGGTAATAAAACAAATATCTATTTACATAACAATATATAAATATATTACATTATAAAATAGTAAATGGATAATAAAGTAAATATCTGTATAAATAATAATAAATATTTATATATACTCATATAACAATATGTATATATACATATAATATCATAAATAAATAATAATATTATTAACCGTATATTTAGGTATATAACTATCTATAACCATATTGCTATAAGAATCTCTGTAATCA
This sequence comes from Aleurites moluccanus, assembly GCA_948193065.1. NCBI lineage: Eukaryota > Viridiplantae > Streptophyta > Magnoliopsida > Malpighiales > Euphorbiaceae > Aleurites > Aleurites moluccanus. The sequence goes on along the minus strand of CANXYC010244652.1, from coordinate 37 downwards.
TCTAGATACTATCCAAAACGGTATCCAGATCCATATC